>CP025650.1:17406915-17426343 GCA_003576665.1 Ipomoea trifida
TCGGGTTGGATTCGGGTTTTATGAACAAAACCCGCCTATCACCCCACCCGACCCACCATGTGTGTATACATATATATAATAGTAAAATAAGTAGTACTAGTATATAGTTAATTATAAAGTTTCAATAATTTTGGGTAACGTTTTAGTATTTTCATATCTAAACTACTAAATTTATTTTTTTAAATTAACAATTTAGTTATTATATTATAATATTTCTATTATTTTATGTTTTAGTATAACTAATGAATTTTATTGTTTAATTATGTCTAAGTAATTTTGATACTCCGTATTATTTTTTGAAAAAAAAAATAATAAATTGATAAGTGGTGGGTACCCGTAGTGGGCACCCGCACCCGGTGGGGGTGGGGATGGATTCTAAAAAAGTCCACCCGACGCGGGTTGGGGGTGGGGGTGGGTAGAGAAAATAAAAGGTGGATCGGGTGATGGATGTAGCTCTCCCCGACCCACACCCGACCCATTGCCATCCCTACCCCTTGGAGAGTTTTCGAATTTCATGGTCAACATGCACTCGACATTCACAGGGTTTGAATATGCCCTTAACGTGTGTCAGTGTGGTTTTTGTTAGTTTATATTTATAAAGTTCTGATACCCACCGCGGATTTACATTTTTAAGATCCACCCCCGACCCACCACCCACTATCACCCAAAAAAACCCGATCCATGCGGGGTGGATTCGGGTGATTATCCACGGGGCGGATTGAAATTGCCATCCCTACCAAGGGGAAAACAATCCACTTAGCTTCCATTCTATGTGGTTATCTGTTGGGGCAAGCCTGAGCCTCATTTGCTCTACAAGTACAATTTTTGATTCACGGAAGACTAAAGCAATGTCGAGCTGATCATGGGCTTTCCAATTGTGTTACAAAATGATTCCCCCGCACCAGGGGTCCTCATGTACCTAGTATCTCCATTGACGAAGGACGATATATGATCGGGTTGAAGGAAATGAAGACAAGTTAAGAGCCGGGTGAAGGAGATTGTGCAATCCACGGGCAAGGCCGGTTTTTTTTTATTTGTGTGACCCTGTGCTGGTAAATAAGTGAGGCCCTATCAAAGTATAAATAAACTACGAATTGAAGAAAAGTGATTTGCGTTACAGAGTAGAATTTTTTTTGAATAATACGTAGTAGAATTTAGATCAGTCATGAAAACTTAATTTTGAGTCAATATAATCATAAATACATATACTAACTATTGGGGCATAACTGGTTAGGGCCCCCCAAAATTTTGGGGCCCTGTGTGGCTGCACGTCTTGCACGCTCTAAAATCCGGCCTTGTCCACGGGTTAAGAGATGAAAACTGGAAAAAAGTGAAAAAATTGGGAAAATAAAAAATTAATAAGACAAAAATGCTTTTGCCTAAAATAGGATTTCACTAGAAAAAGTTATTTGAAGGACCAAAAGTGTTCAAAATATGATAGTCTGGGGGGTTAGACTAATCTCATCCCAGGCCATAAATTTTCCCCTTGTAAGATGACATGGCACATTAGAAGTACGGAGTAATTTTTTTTAAAATGATATGGTTAGCAAACTTGCTACTGCAGCAAGTTGTCTAATCTGACAGCAACCGCGGCAACCTTTTGTACTTTTATTTATTTATTATTTTTTCATTTTCGTTCATTTTTTATTTTTTATTTATTTATTTTGTTTTGAAGTCATGTGAAAGTGATACCCTTTTTGAAAGTGAGAGTATTGCAGAGATGTAGGGAAACTATTAAAGGAATTACAAATTTAGTGGTGTGGAAGTAGGGCTCACTTTTAAAAGTGAGAGAGTATTGTAGGGGTAAAGACAATCTTAAATGACAAATGATGGATATATTGAAAATGGACCCGACCTGGGAAGAAGCGAAGGGCGACCTGGGCTAGGGGGGCTGGGGGGCAGCCTCGGGGTGGCATTGGTGAGAGATGGCCTCGGGGTGGCCTTGGCAGGAGGTGGCTTCGGGGGGACCTCGGCGAGAGAGATGGCCTCAGGGCTGCCTTGGTGAGAGGTGGCCTTAGTGTGACCTTGGTGAGAGGTAGCCTTGGGGTGGCTTGGGTGAGACTTGAGAGGTGATCTCGGGGTGGCCTTAGAGGGAGGTAGCAAGGGGTAGCCCTAGCCGGGGTGCAGCGCACCTTGTGCGCTACACGGGTGGACTTGGTCAACAAGATCCAATTAACCGCCCACCCTATTCTCGTGGGGCAGTTAAGAGGAAGCTTAATTAGTATAAAATTAAAGGATTCATTATTAATTGTCTTGATTAGGACATCATCTTCCATTATCATCTCTATTGTTACAAATAGTCTTGTAATGATCTTACACCACTATTAATACAAGAATTGTCGATCTCTGCGACATTTATTCATTGTCTTTTCTATTATCGAATCATCATTCGGTAGCATTTTCTTTATTTATAGGGTTTAATAATTCGTGCTACCCTGAGTTAATTAAATCCGATCCATCAATAAAAATAATAGTTTGAGACTAAATTTAAAATCAATAAAAACGTAACAAACAAAATACTTTAGTTGAAATTAACTCTTATATAAATATCAATCAAAAGCAAAGTAATAGATGTTGCGCGCAGCTGCTAGTGCAACTTAGCGTAGGAATTGCCAAAGAAAACGTAGGAGGACGTCATATCTGTTGTCTAGACTCGAAGGAATCCGACATACATAGGAAAAACACAAAATGGCAGAGATTCAATATAACATTACTTATTAAATGCGTGACAACAAGCGAAGCTAGCTAGGCACGATGTCGCGTATTGCATTATTATTAAACTTGTAGTTATTTGTATGATGGACTTGTCTCTCAGACAACACCACGTCACTTCAATTAGGTTTCATTTTCAATGGAATATTAATGATAATAATGGTGGACCAAAGCTTAGCTAGCAAGCTCCAATAAATGAAGCTAGGATTCTAGTATACGAATTCTCGATCGATCTCTACTCTCACATTTTTGTATTTTTTAATGTGATTAGTAATGATAAATTATTTCAAATGATCTACTGACCCAAAGTCATTATTTCAAATGGGAGGTTATGGATTTGAGGCTCAATGGGGTCGTTTTTCATTAATTATGATAAAATTTTTGTTATTGAAAAATGTAATACTTTTGATAAAAATTTAATAATTTAAAATCAAAATGTAAAGAGATAATACAAGATGAAGTCCTTCGAGTATAGTGACAGTGTCACGTTTAATCCTAAACTTTCAATTTAACTATATGTGGTCTGATCTTTCAACTTTCAAATTTAACCAGTCGTGGTTCTTATTTTAGTTTAAATAAAGGCAAAGTTATGACCCTAGTTAAAAATTTGAAAGGTGAAGTATCATGAGTGGTTAACTTGAAAAATATATAGATCATGAGTTGTGTAACTTGAAAGTTGAAGAATTACGCTTGATTAAATTGAAAGTTTAGGACTAGACGTGGCGATGCTACTATACTCGGAGGACTCCCGTTGCAGGGCCGTTCCAATAAAAATTGGGGCCCTGTGCCATATATTAAATTGGGCCCTTTTTTCGACAAACATCATCTAAACAACTATCAACATTTACATTATTTTCATTGTCACAATGATACGTATCATCGTTGTGCACACTATCATTTAAAATTTTCCAATATCACAATTATCTTGATCTTCTATATGAAGATTAGCATCTAACAATTTTTCTTTGGAATCATCGCTTTGCTCATTTATTTGACTTTGTTTTGTAATGAATTTTTCAAAAGCTCCTTTTTGAGATTGAGTTAGTTGCTCTCTTCTTTTCTTTTTACACTTCTCAGACTCAAATCTATATTTTCTAGTAGACATAATTATAGAATCCTAAGGGAAAAAAAAGAATTTATTTAGAAACTCTGAATAAATAATTAATCAAGAAACAAATTCTTAAAACAATAAACAAAAATTATGAAAAATACGTAATTTTTAATTACCTGTTAAGAGAATATAAGAATTTGAGACTTGATAGTTTGTGTGATCAAGAAGAATTGAAGAATGCCAAAGACCTTGTGGTCAAGTGGCATGGTTGTGGTTCTTTCAAGTGAGAGGTCATAGGTTTGATTCCTGGTGTTGGTTTTTGTGCTTCGAGAAAAGTATGTATATTGAGTTTCTAAATTTTTGTAATATATATAAATTTTTTTAAAATATGGGGCCCCCAAAAATTGGGGGCCCTGTGCGGTCACACATGTTAGACATGCTCAGATACGGCCCTGCCCGTTGGTATAACTCAAATTTCAAAGTATTACATTTTTTTCTTCAAAAGTGTTACACTTTTTAGCAACAAACACATTATTCCTAATTAATATTATAATCTTTTTCAGTATAAGTATTACATTTACATCTTGACCCGATCTGTCTCACGAATAGAGATTCGTGAAATGGTATCACATAAGTTTTTGCCTTCTAAATAAAATGTATAGGTAGCAAAGCTAGATAAACGACGTAGAGCTAGGTTTACACTGCGAATGTGAATTGCGGCTGGTGGGATAATAGCTTGCGTATCAAGGTTTTTATTCGATGACCTGGCCAGGCCTTTAATTTGATTGTCTTGTATGTGTGTGTTTCCTGTTAGATTTAAAGTTGAGGATATCAACCCCATCCAACTGCATCCATATTTAACTTTGGTGTGAATTGGCCTGCTTATGAAGCAATAATTGTGTATGCAATCCACCTATGTATGGACTTGCATGTGTTAATTAAGAAACAAATTCATTATTTTGATCTTATTTATACTACTTGAGTTTGTGAGGATTTTTTTTTTAATTAAGAATTTATGATATTTAGAATAAACCATATATAGTTAGTCTTGTGCCTACACCCATGAGCAAAACGAACATGTCGAAAGACGTCACAGATATATTGTTGAAATTGGTCTAACCTTACTTGCTCAAGCCTTTGTTCCTATAAGATTTTGGTCCTAAGCTACGAAACAATAGTTTTTCTAATTAACCGTATGCCCTCTGCAACCTTAAATAATTTAAGTCCATATGAAATCACCTACAAAAAGCTTCCAGACTACTCATTCCTTCGTGTCTTTGGTTGTCTATGTTTTCCCTATCTCCATTCCTACAATCAACACAAAATAGAGTATCGTTCTGCTCCGTCTGCATGTCTTCCTTGGTTACCTAGAGTCTTATAGAGGATATTGTTGGTTGAATCTAAATATAGAAAAAATTCTTACCATTTGTCATGTTCGATTTGATGAGTGTGTTTTCCATTGTACTACATGGGCTACTGTCAATGTATCAGGCGAACCGAGTGCCAAAATTTCGACAAACCGGGGTTGCCGGCGTAGTGTCACAACTGTGTCGGCATTCGAGTGAGTAACACGACTGTGACACGACCTCGACATGGGGGTGTCACGGTGAATCCAAGCGTTGTGACTTTTAACACGGGCGTGTCACCGCTGTGTCAAGACAATATCCCACTTCCAATAAGTTTCAAGGCATCAAAAACTGATGTGTCATTATTTATGTATTCCATTGATAATACGCACATTTATATCCTTGTCTATGTTGATGGCATACTAATCATGAGCAGCAAGACCAGTCTCTTGGCTTCAGTAACAAGCAAACTAGCTGACACTTTCAAAATCTGAGATATAGGACCTCCAAGCTCTTGCTTAAGGATTGAGACTGTCACAACAAGGGGCCGTATCTTTTATCACAACAGAGGTACATGCTAGAGATATTCAAAAGATCCGGAATAGATAACACTACAAGCCAATTTTCACACCAATTGCAGTCAACAAGTTAAGTGCATTAGACTCATCTCAACTGTATGACAATCCAACACAGTACCGCAACATAATTGGAGCACTCCAATGGCCCTGTTTGGTAAATAATCAGCCTACCAGTCAATTTTGGCTTATTTGACCACTATTAGTTGTTTGGTTAATAAGCTTTTTGTAACTCCAAAAGGCTAAAATTCAAAAGGCTACTTAAAGCAGCCTTTTTAGTTAGCTTTTTTAGAAAAGAAATTATACCAAACAGCTATCAGCTAACAGCTAATTTATCAAACAACTTTCTACAATAAGCTAATGTTATCAACAAATCATACCTTCTAACCCAAACAGCCAACCCAATCAGCTAACAGCCATTTACCAAACAGGGCCAATATCTTACCATCACTCGTCCAAATTTCTCCTTTATTGTCAACAAACTTTGTCAATTTATATAGTCTCCAACCAATGATTACTTGATTGCCCTAAAACATGTTTTAAGGTATGTTAAACCCACTCTAGACTAATGACTTCGCCTTATGAAATCAAAATGTCTAATTAAATGATATATTCGGTCTCAACTAAAGTCAATTATTTTCTATGAGCTCTACTCTATGACACATATATCGAGATAGGTCTTGCTATACCTAAAATGACATTTTATACAGAGTTAACTTTAATACCAAATTGAATGATTTGTTCAATCTCAACTATAAAATAATTGGACTATATGTTTGTTATTTATATATTAATTAAATGCTAAGCGTGTGTATAAATAAATACTTCCTCTGTCCCATTTTACCTGTCTTGTTTACTATTCATTGGTCAAACCAACTCTTTCTTCATTACTTATTTTCTTTAGTAATTTTTAATTATTTTTAAATTTGATTTTTTGTGTTTAATAGTATTTTTAATGTAGTTTCTAAATATATAAATTTTATATACTAATACTAAATTTAATATTATGAAAAATTGAATTAAAAATAACTTCAGTCAAGCCTCGTTAACCGAATCAGACAAACAAAATGGGACGGAGGTAGTACTATGCAAGCTATGATGGGGTTGCAATGATCGACCGTTCCACAGCAGATTAGTGATCTCAATTAACTTCAGTCATTAACTATATTCCCAACTGCATTGATGTCGTAATGATTTGAATAAAATTGAAAAAAATTCATTTAAAATTTCATTTTGATTCCTTCACTATTGTATATGTATCAGATTTGGTCCTTAACTATTAATATTTTCAAATTAAGTGCATGACTATGTAATTTGTATTAGGGTCACACTTGTGTAAGACCGTATCACGGATCCTTATAACCTTATTCGTGAGACCGTTCGGGTCGGGTTGAATCAACATGCAAATGCCATACTTATATGCGCAAATGTCATACTTATATGCTCAAATGTAATACTAATTAGGAATAAAATTTTTGTCACTTATAAGGAAAAATATAATACTTTTGAAGAAAAATGTATAGTAATAATTTTGCATTTTGATATAAAAGTATTATATTTTCCATCAAAAGTATTACATTTTCCATAATAAGTAACGTTTCCCTTACATATAAGGAAAAATATAATACTTTTGAGAAAAAATGTAATACTTTTAAATCGAAATGTAAAAGTATTACATTTTCCTTTAAGTATTACATTTACCATTATAAGTAACAAAAGTTTTATTCCTGAATAGTATTACATTTGAGCATATAAGTATGATATTTGTGTGTATAAGTATCACATTTTCGCATTGACCCGACCCGACCCGCCTCACGGTTAGACGGTTTCACACAAGTTTTTGTCTTTGTATTATATTTGGTCATTGACTTTCAAATTAGGTGCATGAGTATGTAATTTGTATTATATTTGGTCCTGCTGTCCAATTTTTTGGCCAACTATTGCCGAAATTTCAACGAGAAAATAATTATTTTTAGCATTAGTTGACCGAAAATAATTTTTTTCAGCATTGGTGAAGGATAATTTGGGGTAGGGTTGAATGAGATGAATACAAGAGCCAAGTAAGGGAGATGGTGCAATCTATAGTTGAAGAGATGAAAACGGGAAAAAAACTGGTGCAAAAAATTGAAGAGAAAAAAATGCCCTTGCTTAAAATAAGATTTCACTAGAAAAATCATAGAGAGGACCAAAAATGTCTAATATATGATAGTCTGAGGTGTTAAATGACAAAAATAATAATTTGAGACTAAACTTAGAATTGGACAAGGGACCTTCGCTCTATTAAGTCTGAAAATATTTTTCAATATTTTATCATTGTCTCTTTTTTATGAGTGCTACTGACTCTGTTCATAGCTACTTCCTCAACCTACTGAAGCACAAAGAGGCAAACCGTTGCCTCTATACTAAGGCTCGAACCCACTCCCATCATCCATGTAAGAGTGTTAATCGGGACACCGGATGCCACTAGACCACAAGGTCTTTGGCAAGCCTATATTATCTATTTGGTTATAAATAATTATAATCATATTCTCATTTATTATTATCTTCTTTTACTTATTATCATTTTCAATCTTTTCTACTCGCATTTACTTTTAAAATTTGAACTCTATAACAAGTTTTAAATTATTGGTTCAAATATTTTTAGTTATGTTATATCGTAATATAAGTTTGATTCGGACATTGAATATTAAAATTTCACATATATTAGATTTCAAATTAAAAATTAGTTCTATACATTTCATTCAAATGAATATATTCAAAAATATTTTAAAATATAGTTCAATAAAATATTAATATTATCTAAATTAAATTTTAGGTGAACTTAATAGGTTATTGGTTAGGATATATTTTTAGTTATATTATATACGGATATAAATTTGGTTTGGATATCAAATGTAAAATTCTTACATATATTACACTTACAATTTTTTTTATTCATCTCATTTAAACCAAACATATCCAAATTAAAAATATTTTCAATATGAGGTCTAAAAATCACTCGATATTAAATATTTTATAATGTTAGTTTACAAAAAACAATTTGACAATATGAGAGTCAGTAAAAAAAAAAAAAATCTAAACAAAAACCATATTAAAAAACACATAATGAAAATTGAAAAATTAGAAAATAAAGAATAGAGAACGCATAAACAGAGTTGTACATAACGCTTGCACAATGTTAATCTTCTTCAAAAGATTGAATCTCCAACTCTAAAAATTCTTACACCCTAATTCAACAAAATATTTATGTAAATCATGATAACTCAGTAGCTCAGCAAAGAGGGCCAAATGCGAATCCATGATTTACTCTGATGCTTGTACTTGTGGGTTACTATTATTTCCCATGGGTTGTTTAAAAAAAAAAAAAAATTATTTCCCATGGATTCAATCAGTCTCCATATCCATCTCCATCTCATCAATCATCACCCTTCCTTCATTCCTAGCTTGCTAAATGTTTCCATATGCCTACGTATGTACGCCAATTTCTACCTCTATCTTTGTGCTTACGCGGTACCCTAACTTCTAGTATGCAATAGTTACAATTAACTTCCAATATTTAAAATTAAGGTTTCTTCAAATTTTATTTGAAAATATTTTTCTTTTTAATAATTATTACTTCTGTTATGTTTGGTAATTGATTCATGTGCTCCATCTCAACTAAAAGCCTAAGCTGATAGTTGGACTGCACATATTATATTTTATGCTCACATGTAAATAATTAGCTTAGTAGTCCATTTTGACTTATTTGATCCCCATTAATTGTTTGACTTGGTTAAATATTCAATATAATAAGGCCCTGTTTGGTAAATAATCAGCCTATCAGCCAATTTTAGCTTATTTGATCACTATTAGTTGTTTGGTTAATAAGCTTTTTGTAACTCCAAAATGTTAAAATTCAAAAGGCTACTCAAAGCAGCCTTTTCAATTAGCTTTTTGAGAAAAGAAATTATACCAAATAGCTATCAGCTAACAGCCAATTTATCAAACAACTTTCTACCATCAGCTAATATTATCAACAAATCATACTTTCTAACCCAAATAGCCAACCAAATCAGCCAACAGCCATTTACCAAACAGAGCCTAAGTGTTTGGTTAATTAGCTTTTTGTAACAGTTTGTTGTTCCAAAATGTTACAACTCAAAAATATGTTCTTCCATAAGCTTTTAGAAAAAGTTATTTTGCATGTAATCAACTAACTATCAGTTAACAGCTAACTTACCAAATATTTTTCTACAATCAGTTAATGGTATTAAATAGTCAAACCCACTAACCCAATAAGCTAACAGCTATTTACCAAACACCCCTTTGTTCATAAGAGATTCATGTTTAATATTAAAATTTTTATAACGATAAAAAAAAATTATTTTGAAGTGAAATTACATGTAATTATATACATATTGTCAAAAAAACATGTAATTATACATGTTGATTTATGGTATTTATACACGTTGGTTTATGCATGTGCAGTTCATCAAAAAATAGAAAGAAATTACCAGAGCACGTAATTTGAAACAAGAATTAAAGTTTTTTCTTTCTTTGCGTAATGTGATGATCAGGCATGCGTCTGCAGCCTAATCTTTCTATCCATATTATTTGTTAGCGGATGTGTATACGTGTACGTAAGAATATATGGATAATTCATATTTTCTGGTGTATATATGTAAGTATACACTATGGTTATATATGGGCCGAAATTTGTGTAAAGAGTATTTTTGGTATTTTAATACAAAAGATATTCCTCGAAAATAGCTTTTGTGTGCGTGTGAGAGAGAGAGAGTTAGACATAGAGATATATAGAATAATAAATAAAACAATAATAATACTTACTCTGTATTATTATTATTATTATTTATTATTATTATTATTATTAAAATACATATTTATATTAAAAAGTTAATTAAGGACAATTCAAATATAAATAAGTGGATCAAACTCCAGTGGTAGGATCATTAATTCTTTGAGCTGAAATAAATTGAGAAAGTATAGAATAGATAATAACTTGTAAAGACTCGAGTGTTTAAAAAGAAAATTTGATAATGCAATGTAAAAGTTATGTTAGAATTGAAATTAAAACCCTAAAATTTTCTTTGTAAAATTGTTCAAGCCAACAAACTATACAACATACTACATACGTCTATGGCAAAAACTTGTGTGAGACCGTCTCACCGTGAGACGGGTCGGGTCGGGTTAAAATGAAAATGTAATATTTATACGCACAAATGTCATACTTATATGCTCAAATGTAATACTAATCAGGAATAAAATTTTTGTTACTAATAAGGGTAATGTAATAGTTTTAAGGAAAAATACAATACTTTTACATTTCGATTTAAAAGTATTACATTTTTCCTCAAAAGTAGTATTATAGTTTCCCTTATAAGTAAGGGGCACGTGTCAACATTACTTATTATGGAAAATGTAATACTTTTTCTCTTATAAGTAACAAAAATTGTATTCCTGATTAGTATTATATTTGAACATATAAGTATGACATTTGCGCATATAAGTATGACATTTGCATGTTGTTTCGACCCAACCCGTCTCACAAATAAGGATCCATAAGGATCCGTGAGACGGTCTCACACCAGTGTGACCCAAAATCAAACGTATGAGAAATTAACAAAGTATCATGTAGTTAAGTTAATATTTGGATTCTTTGTTAAGGTTAAGATAGATTTATATTAGTGTGGATATTGATAAATTTAAGCTTTTATTTGGTGGAAGTGGGTGATACTATTTGACTTGAAAATTTAAATTAGTCGATAAATAACTAGCTATAGATATAATTGTGAAGAATTGCCTAGTATTTCATTGTCACTATTGAAAAATCATCATTTTTTCTAGGTGATGATAAAAACTCATAGTTACTATTTGATGTTAGGGTGTTGACAAAAATTGAACTCATGACCTTTTGGTATTGTTCATAAATTTATTAAAGTTTGCACGTCAGAAATCGGGTTTCTAACCAATATGATGGTTCCCAAAAAAAAAAAAAAAAAGCCAACAAATTCATTTCTATTACTTCCTATCAATCAAAAGTTGTCAATAATAGCACTAACCACCAATCGTTATATCGTTCAATACACAGAATTTGACTTCATAAGATACAAAATATAATTCATGTTCATAATACACATACACATAAACAAGATATAATGAGCATGAATTTTGTATATTACGTTAAGTATTTATGTGTCCTCGGCTATATATATAATTTTGTCATTATAAATATAAATTTTGTACTTTATGAAGTCAAATTCTGTATATTGAATCATGGTTCACGGTGCATTGTGGATCCTAGTCATGATATAAATTGCCATTGAGCAACTATAAAGTGGTCAAAAGTTTTGAAAAGTTCATAACTTTTAATCAAGTTTTTGTGTAATCAGAAAAACACAATTGTCTAGCCCGTCTATTTTGAAAAACAGTATATTCGAATGAGACAAATTAGATTTTGATGATATATAGTTACTCCATAAAATAAACTTGGGATGTAATTAAGATTCTTTAAAGAAAAAAAAAGTGTAACAATGAAGTATTAGTACTTATTACTTATTGTTTATTTAATTTCAATTTGGAAAAGTTGACAAGATGTATATAAACTACTAGTTGCACTGTTTGCACACTGGAACTGTACACTTTTTGACAAATGAAAAAGGCCTAGCTTTTTCAGCTTCTCAACTTCTTTTTATTTTTTTTTATTTTATTTATAAATTATTATTATTAGATAAGAATTGATATATATCATAAAAGTTTACTTTGCTCATGGCTTTCGGGATTCTGCTTGTGGGACACTAGCTACCTTTCTTCACCAACAAGTCTTCTTTATTGCACTTACGTACATTTTTTACGTCTTCATATCTTATACGGAGTATTATTTAATAACATTAACAGCCCGTTTGGTTCGCTGAAAAATATTTGAAGAAAATGGAATTCAAATTCCATGGAAAACAAATTACTAAGAAAACGGATTCCACTGTTTGGTTGGTGGAAAAGAAATTACTGGGAATATGAATTCCATTGTTTGGTTGAATTTGGAATGGTAAAGAATTATGAATATAAAGACTAAAATGCCCTTAGTAATAATAGTGATAATATATATACATATGTAATTAATAACTTTTGTTGAGGGTAAAATAGTCCAAGCTTTAGTATTTTCTTCCCACCCTCTATGGAAAACAAAATACCTACTCCTACCAAAGAATTTGTTTTCCTTAGCTTTTGGGAAGTGGAATTCCATGGAATTCATTTTCCATCCAACCAAACAATAGAATTACCTATTTTCCTCATCTTTATGGAAAACATTTTCCATGGAATTAGTTTTCCATCCAACCAAACATGCTATAAGGCTTCGTTATACAAACTTTTAACAATACACAAACATACATACACACTGGTCATATACATTACAACAAAATCAAATTTATATAAAAAAAAATGCATAGATAAACTATTAAAATTTTTATATGTATTTAATTTACCAATAAATTTTCTTAGGTAAAACACAAAAATCCGTAAGTATTTAAGTGATAAATATTTAATCTATAACGATAACTATATATATATATATATATATATATATATATATATATATATATATTCCTATTTTGGTTAATGTATATGATGCCCTTAGTTAACCAATAACATTATTTTATGTACTATAGATACTACAACAACAACAACAACTGCTACTACTACTGTAATTATTATTGTTGTTGTGTAAACACTTATAGCATTCATTACAAAGGATATTTTTGTATTTATAATACTTATACCATTTCAATTTCTTAAACAATCAAAATTTGAAATACAATTATTGAAGTTTATTTCTTCAACAAACCAAACAATGAAATAGAATTTCGATTCTATTTATTCTCCATTCCATTTGCTATGGAATAACTTTTCTATACGTTCAAAATCTATTCCATGAACCAGAGGGGGGGTTGGATAGACTTATTCTCTAACTAAACTTCCTCTTTCTACAACTAGATTTAAAGATGTAGAACTTTATCAACCCAAATTTATTTATTCTCTAACTAAAAGACTTTTGAATATTGGACTAGTTTGAAACTCTTTGAAGTCTTTGAGTCGCTGGATCTTGACTTAAAAATTTCGCTTATTAGAACTTTTAAGCTTGAATGCTCTGTAAAATCTTGTTTCTTGTTATTGTGTCTCGTACCTTTTTCTTTAGCTTCACCCATATTTATACTAGATTTTAAATTTGTCAATTGGAGGGAGACAAATTCCAAAAAAATGCAACTTAGCTTGAAATTAAATAGTTTATTCCTACCAAAATTTGATTAGTGTAGACTTTTATATAATCGTTGCCTGCAACTTGTCCATAAAATCCGATTTATACATTTTTCAATATATCTTTACTTGTTTAGAAAAGTATCATTCTTGATTAATGTGTCAATGTTCAAAATTAACAGTATAGATTCCTCGTATGTTGCTCGACAAAGAATGTCCTAATAGTCATTGAAAAAGAATCGTTGTTGCTTATCATTATCTTTTGCTTATCAAACCTCTACTACTTGAAAATCCTATGTGGCTATGTAGCTTGTGAGATCTACTGTATGTAAACATCTACTGCATGCTATAAAAGCTCTGTTGTTTGAGAAGCTTTAATTTGCTTTTGATAAAGCCTTGTGCTCAAAAAGCTCTGCTATCGTGAAGCCTTACTGCTATAAAAACTTTTTCTTTGGTAAAATCTATAAGAGCTAATATCATCTAGTGTCGTTCGAGTATTGTAATTTGTCATGTTCAGTTCTACGACAACATGTGTTCCTTTGATTTTCAAATTATTGGATCACGGATGATAACCATTTGAAAGTTGAAAGACCACGCGTGATCAATTTAAAAATTTAGGACAAAACGTGACAAAATCACTATACTCGAACCCATATAGGATTAGCTAAATAGTTGTTACATAATTTTATTGTTGTATGCTGACATAAGCGATACATCATCTTCAAATCTCGATGATTATTCCTTACTACTACAATGTTGTGGTGTTGGTCAAACTTATAATATATACACCTAGGTCACACTTGTGTGAGACCGTTTCACGGATCTTTATTTGTGAGACGGATTGGGTCGGGTCGAAACAACATACAAATGTCATACTTATATGCGCAAATGTCATACTTATATGTTCAAATATAATACTAATCAGGAATATAATTTTTGTTACTTATAAGAGAAAAAGTATTACATTTTCCATAAAAGAAAACTTGACTTTTAAAGTTATGCAGTGAAAATTGTAATCATGTTTCAAGTATTTGAAGGATTATTAGCACACAGTTTTTATAGCTTGCTTGGGTTTAAAATAAAAATGGAAAAATACTTTTTAAAGTGAAATTATGTAAGTAAAAGTATATATGAAGTGATTTTTTATAGTGTTTTGAAGATGATGGAATTCCTTCATTTTTATCCTTTAGCACTATGAGGAAATACACTATATCAGCCACAAATTACAAAGTGAATTGACAATACCAAATCAGCCTCAAGTTTGCTAGTTTTTTTATTAGTTTCTCTCAAGCCTTTTCTACTTCAATTCACATGTAAAGTATCTCCTAAGTTTACAACAAAGTTGTATATACTTCCTTCAGCTAGAGACTAAAAATCTAGATACTTCTTTGCTACATCAAGTTCATGCGTCTCATCACTCCACTATCCATATTCCTTCCCAAAAGGTTGAATCCCTAACCCCAAGGGACCGAAAGTGCATCTAGGAGGATGTAAATCATGATAACTCAGCTGAACACATATGTTAGACCTTTGCTTACTGCACATAAGGAGCCCTTCACTATAAGAGGTTGCTACACACTATACTGACGCGCACTGGTGAGATCAGACTCAATATCTGGTCTTTCTTTTCAATCTTTACCCTTGTAACCAATTGAACTGCCCATACCGGCTACTTTCCATATTTCTATTAGACTTATATGTTCATGCTTCTATCTCACTATCGTCTTCTTCTCTTTAGTCTTTATTTTTCTAGTTCATTATATTATTTCCTTCTAGGTTTTAACTACTATTTGGCTTAACCTGGCCTCCCCGTTGAACCAACTCTCTTGAGATAGTTTTTGAAAACTATACTTCCATGTTCAACTCTTTGTGTCTTCTTCTATTGTCTTTTGTGTATACCTCATATGCTTTAAACTTTTGCAATATTTGAACCCTTAGCCAATTTCTTGCTAGCTAGGTCATAGGGAATTTTAGTTCGAAATATATTCCCATATTAAAATCCAGTTATTGTAATTCACGAAATTAATCCAAGTCTTGCGCCACACACAATTTTCTTAAAATTGATTCGTTTTCTCCGGATGGTGCTAAGAGCGCAGCGTTGAAGCATCGATTTTGCAGAACACAATGGATTACTACGATTTATTCACACACTCAAATAAATCATACGGCGAACTTGAACAAGCATGAACATTTTGAATTTTAGAGAACTTGCGGCTAATTTAGAAAGTGGAGAGAGTTCACTGAAGTGAAAATAAAATTAGAATTTTAAGGTGTGTCAAAATGTAGAAAACATTATGCCCAACACGATATTTTTATAGGAGAATGGAATTTATTAACATTCAAGCTAAGCTTTCAAAGTTATATATTTAATTAAAATTCAAATTGTAACTCCGATCCCAATAAAATTGATAAATTAATCAGAATAAATATAATGCTACAAAGTTAATCTTAGATAATTAATAAGAATTAATTATAATTAATACTAAACTGATAAGAATTAATTTAGTATTTCCAGTAACTTACAATTAATAGTAAGCAATAAGCAGTATAAGCAGTAGGAAGATACAAACAATGATTCTTAAAAAAAAAAAAAAAAAAAAGAGGAAGATACAAATTAAACAATGAGATGAGAACAATAGATGCTTATAAGGTCATGATTTGTATTAGGTATATATCAGCATTTTTTAATATTATATCCAACAATAATAATTAGCAAAACTGAAAAAGAAACCTTAAATAATTAGCATGAAGGCGAGGAGCGAATGAGAACATAGTACGACGTGTAGTGGGAAAGATGTTAATTCTGTTTTAAAAAGGATTAATATAAAGAATGAGTTGCTTAATTAAAAAGAAAGAAATTTGGCAGTGATTAGGTAGATTGAAAACAACGTTGCTTGTCAACCTCTTAAAGCAACTCATATTTTTTATTTACACTTTATAAGATGAGACTTATCTAGTTACTAGTTTTACACGCGCATTGTGGGAATGGGTTAGTGCTCAATGTTTATATTTAAATAAATTTTGCAAGATTATATATGAGAAGTTTATACATAGGTAATTGAATGTCGAATTTGTTTATTTAGATATGTAACTCAAAGTATATTAATCCAAGATAATATATGAAATTCATTATAATTGTCACTAAAATAAATGTTTGCAACTTTGTAAAATCGATAATTTAAATACTTGGTCTAAAAATGATTGTCTAAATAAATACTACTTTGGTTTGAATTTTTCTAAGTATTCTTAATTCTCTTTTGAGTAACATTGTCAGTATCTTCATCTTTACTATTTGTCCTCTTCCTTTTTGTCGGTAGTGTGTTATTTGCAATTGGGTTACTGTTAGTAGCATAGATGACAACGTCATGCAATGAGATTATGATATAGAAGCTATGGACGTTCCTTTAGGTGTTCTGCTCGGGGTTCATTTGGTTCAACCATTATTGTTGAATGACTTATTGTGGATAAAAAAATCCATAGTTTAAGGAAAAAAGATTAAATAAATTAGTAAAAAATTTGAAAATTTTAAATATGAGGTATTCCAAAGGTATTAAAAGGTAGTTTATCGCTTCAATTTGTTGGATAATAGGTTATTTGAGTACTTTCATTGTCAATAAATTTCCCAAGTAGTTAATATGATTGGTTTCAAACTATCATTTTTTTTTTATTTTTTTCATGGTATTAATAAAATATTTGGTAAATAAATATATAACATTATTTTGTATTATAACTTTGATATCTAATTACAAGATAGTATAAAAAAGAACATAATGGACAATGTAATGAATATCAATTGATTAATTTGAATGTACAGAATCTTTGCATTAGAGAAAACTAGTATTTTCACCCGTGCGTTGCACGGAATGAATTTGTTATAATATTTTAAGAAATATTTGAATCGATATCAATTATATAAATTATAACATCGAATATGAGTATGAATAAGTGTATAAATGCAATTATAGTATGAGTCTTACTTGCATGCAACAAATATCACAAAAATTCAGTGTTCTAAAATAAGTGTATAAATGCAATAGGTAGATAATTTACATTATTGCATCATATTGATTAATTTAATTACTTGTCGGTTAGTTATTGCAAGATCTTGAGGTACACTTATATTTTGATATTCAGTAAGTATAATTATATTAGAGAAAAATTTACATGGGAGTAATGGGATAATCAGTTGAGTAATTGTTGGTTGACCGTAGAGCGTTGTGCTGGAGGAAGAAGATGATATATAGTGAAGATGATATTGTCCTTCACTATATATCATCTTCTTCCTTCAGCACGTTGATATTATCTGGACAAATAACTGTTGGAAAAAAAATTAGCATAAAATGGCATTTTACTGGCAATATTGTGGTATAAATATATGTGGCGTCCACTTTCGATTTGGGTCGGGTCAAAGTGGATTCGTGTTCTTCGTAGTTAGACGAAAAGATTGATATATTGTACGCTCAAAACTGATAATGGGTGAATGAGAAATTGGTTACCAAAGTTCACCCATTTGAGTTAGAAAAATATAGAGAAAAACCTTTCAAGTAACTTTTGTCGTCCCACATTGGTTTGAGAAGTGGTTTGCACCACTGCTTATACAAGAGTTTTTCTAAGGCTTATTGAATTGTATAGCATAGAGGTTCTCTCTCGCGCGCAGGGGGTGCAAATGAAATCCCAAAATGAACTAAAAAAGACTTGACTCGTGCGCCGACACCTGCATGCACGAATGTCGTTCAGAAAATTGGTTGGCCTTGCAGGTTGAATTATGTATTACGAATATGAACGTAGGGAAGAATATATTTTATTAGAAATTCTATTTTAATTTACAATTGTATTAGGGATATGAATTGTATTACAATATTTTACAATATTACGCGCACCAAAATATTATAGGTCTGTTTTGGGCGAGAAGTTAAAACTGAGGATATTGTTTTTATTAATAGTATAGATTGCATTGTAGAGAAATATACATACTGAATTATTACAATTAGTAATTCTAGTCTAGAATTATATTACAAATAGGAACGTTGGGAAGAATATATTTTATTAGCAATTCTATTTTAATTTACAATTGTATTAGGGATAGGAACGTAGGGAAGAAATATATTTTATTAGGAATTCTATTTTAATTTACAATTGTATTACGAATAGGAATTGTATTACCATATTTTACAGTATTATGCGAACCATAATATTATAGGTCTGTTTTGGGTGGAAAATTAAAACTGAGAATATTGTTTTTATTAATAGTATTGTATTAGGGATAGGAACGTAGGGAATAAATATATTTTATTAGGATTCTATTTTAATTTACAATTCTATTACAAATAGGAATTGTATTACCATATTTTACAGTATTATGCAAACCATAATATTATAGGTCTGTTTTGGGCGGGAAGTTAAAACTGAGGATATTGTTTTTATTAATAGTATAGATTGCATTGTAGAGAAACATATATACTTAATTATTACCATTAGCAATCCTAGTCTAGAA
>CP025650.1:17426368-17493912 GCA_003576665.1 Ipomoea trifida
GGTTGCAGTGAGGCAACTGCTGACTCTTTGCGCTCAGTAGGTTGAGAAAGTAGCTATGAACAGATAAAAAAAATCAAAAAAATCCGACAATTATTGTACAAAGTAATATTATGTTCTATACTTTCTCTATATGTTGTAATTCAAAGAGTCAATATCTCACCACTAAGGTTCGATCCCTGACCTTCCTTCAAGAAGAGTCATTGAGGTACTATCTATCTTGTGCTTGACACACGGTTACATTTTATTACACCTGTTTTAAATAAAAAATAAATAAATTATATTTTTCAACAAAAAAGTATTTGAACAGTCATTTTAAAATATTACGGAGTATAATGTCTACCTTTTTTTTAGTACTATTGACTCTGTTACAATGTAATATCTGTTTATAGCTACTTCTCAACCAAATGAAACAACAAGAGTCAATATCGCCTCCACTAAAGCTCAAAGCCAGCTCCTCTTCATGTGGGTGCAACCGGGTGCCACTAGACCACAAGTTCTTTGCTTAAATGTCTACCTAAGCGTTGATTTATGTGGAAGAAATGTGAGTTGTTTAAACATTTAATTTGAAGTCCGAATGCATGTGTATGCAGTCAATACGTCTTTGAAAGAGCAATCCCAAATAGACTTGACTAAAAACAGAAAAGAGCAAAATGAAAATTAAATATTCTTCACGTTCACACTTAGAAACATGTAAGAATGCAATGTCATATGATATTGAAATGTGTAATTGCGTATGCCCTAAGTTCAAGATGGTCTATACTCTTTTAACTCAAATTCTTTTTCTTATATAATAATTTATGAATTTCGTTCTCTAATATTCACTTTATAATGTGTGATTATTATAATATTTTATATTTAATTATTTTGTGGATTTTTATTGTCAAAGTGATCAATTTTAGTAAGAAAAATAGCTAATTTTTTTATTGTTTGAAAATTTATTGATTATTATTTATAGCTACTAGTACATTGTTCATCCTCCAACATAGATGGCAAACCGCAAAATGGTGGAAAATTAACATTTTTCTCCTCCAACGAACAAGATAAAGGTTGCCAAATATGGTGAAGCACTCTCATCAATGACAAATTGGATTGTATGTTTTTTATTTTTATTTTTTTGTGTCCTTACTCTTCTTTTGTAAATTCCCTTTGTATTTTGTTTTTATATATTACATAATCTTTTTTTTTAGAATATATATTACATAATCTTTTAAATAATTAAACATAATTTTTTTATTAAAAAATTATATCAATTATTGAAAGATCTCATCAAGATGATTAAAACAAGACTAATATTGAGTATAATAAATTAAATAAAAATTATATTATGTAACACATAATTTCAAAAAAAATAATTGAGTATATTCAAAATTATATTTTATATTATATTAAAAAATTAAAGTAAAAAAACTTAAGTTTGAATTTATGAAGATAAAAAATTATTTTAGTGTAGGAACAAAATTTAGTGGGCGTTTGGTGGTTAGGAAAGTTCGAACTTTCATGAGAATTTTAGGTCGTTTGGTTGGATAGGGAAGGAATTAAGTGAGAAAATAATTGCAATTTCATGGGAAAAGAATAATGCGGGAATAAAGTGATAGTTTAAATTCCAGTGTTTGGTTTGCAGGAATAAAATTACTAGAAATTTAAATTTCAATATTTGGTATACATGAGAATTAAGAGATAATAAGTAGTATAAAGTCCAAAATGCCATTGTTGTTATTGTTGTTGTTTTTATTATTATTATTATTATTATTTCTAATTGAATAAGAGAAATAATTTCATTAGTTATATTGTCTTTATTTTCTCTCATGTAAAGATTCTTTACATTCAAAATTATCAATTGATATTCATTACATTGTCCATTATCTTATTTTTACAATATCTTGTAATTAAATATCAAAGTTATAATACAAAATAATGTTATATATTTATTTATCAAGTATTTTTTAATACCATGAAAAAAATTAAAAAAAAAATTGAAACTAATTATATTAACTACTTGGGGATTGGTTAACAAAGAGAGTACTCAAATAACCGAACAAATTGAAGCGGGATCACTCTATTTTACTCTTATTGTATTAAATAATTAAATTAGTAGTTACAACAAAAAATGATACATGTGCATTTCTTTAATTTAGAATTATATGTATACAATACCTTTATTTTAAAAAAAAATATTCATTATCAATAAATTAAATAAGAAAAATAATTTTAGTAGTTATATTGTCTTTATCTATACTATTAATAAAAACAATATCCTCAGTTTTAACTTCCCGCCCAAAACAGACCTATAATATTATGGTTTGCGTAATATTGTAAAATGTGGTAATAAAGTTCATATCCCTAATACAATTGTAAATTGAAATAGAATTCCTAATAAAATATATTCTTCCTACGTTCCTATTCGTAATACAATTCTAGACTAGAATATCTAATGGTAATAATTCAGTATATATATATATATATATATATATATATATATATATATATATATATATATATATAATATATATATATATATATTTCTCTGCAATGCAATCTATACTATTAATAAAAACAATATCATCAGTTTTAACTTCCCGCCCAAAACAGACCTATAATATTACGGTTTGCGTAATATTGTAAAATATGGTAATACAATTCGATCCCTAATACAATTGTAAATTAAAATAGAATTCCTAATAAAATATATATTCCCTACGTTCCTATTCGTAATAAAATTCTAGACTAGGATTGCTAATGCCTAATAATTAAGTATATATATTTCTCATGCAATCTATACTATCTATACTATTAATAAAAACAATATACTCAGTTTTAACTCCCGCCAAAAACAGACCTATAATATTATAGTTTGCGTAATATTGTAAAATAGGGTAATACAATTCATATCCCTAATACAATTGTAAATTAAAATAGAATTCCAAATAAAATATATTCTTCCCTACGCTCCTATTCGTAATACAATTCTAACTAGAATTACTAATGGTAATAATTCATTAAAATTAATAATTCAGTATATATATTTCTCTGCAATGCAATCTTACTATTAATAAAAACAACATCCTCAGTTTTAACTTCCCGCCCAAAACAGACCTATAATATTATGGTTTGCCTAATATTGTAAAAATGGTAATGCAATTCCTATCCCTAATACAATTGTAAATTAAAATAGAATTCCTAATAAAATATATTCTTCCCTACGTTCCTATTCGTAATAAAATTCTAGACTAGGATTGCTAATGGTAATAATTAAGTATATATGTTCTCTACAATGCAATCTATACTATTAATAAAACAATAATCCCAGTTTTAACTTCTCCCCCCAAAACAGACCCTATAATATTATGGTTGTAATACTGTAAAATATGGTAATACAATTCCTAATTTGTAATAGAATTGTAAATTAAATAGAATTCCTAATAAAATATATTTATTCCTACGTTCCTATCCTAATAAAATACTATTAATAAAAAACAATATCTCAGTTTTAATTTCCACTTTTTTTTAATTTTTTTCATGGTATTAATAAAATACTTGATAAATAAATATATAACATTATTTTGTATTATAACTTTGATATTTAATTACAAGATATTGTAAAAATAAGATAATGGACAATGTAATGAATATCAATTGATAATTTTGAATGTAAAGAATCTTTACATGAGAGAAAATAAAGACAATATAACTAATGAAATTATTTCTCTTATTCAATTAGAAATAATAATAATAATAATAATAAAAACAACAACAATAACAACAATGGGCATTTTGGACTTTATACTACTTATTATCTCTTAATTCTCATGTATACCAAATATTGAAATTTAAATTTCTAGTAATTTTATTCCTGCAAACCAAACACTGGAATTTAAACTATCACTTTATTCCCGCATTATTCTTTTCCCATGAAATTGCAATTATTTTCTCACTTAATTCCTTCCCTCCAACCAAACGACCTAAAATTCTCATGAAAGTTCGAACTTTCCTAACTACCAAACGCCCACTAAATTTTGTTCCTACACTAAAATAATTTTTTATCTTCATAAATTCAAACTTAAGTTTTTTTACTTTAATTTTTTAATATAATATAAAATATAATTTTGAATATACTCAATTAATTTTTTTTGAAATTATGTGTTACATAATATAATTTTTATTTAATTTATTATACTCAATATTAGTCTTGTTTTAATCATCTTGATGAGATCTTTCAATAATTGATATAATTTTTTAATAAAAAAATTATGTTTAATTATTTAAAAGATTATGTAATATATATTCTAAAAAAAAAAGATTATGTAATATATAAAAACAAAATACAAAGGGAATTTACAAAAGAAGAGTAAGGACACAAAAAAAAATAAAAATAAAAAACATACAATCCAATTTGTCATTGATGAAGAGTGCTTCACCATATTTGGCAACCTTTATCTTGTTCGTTGGAGGAGAAAAATGTTAATTTTCCACCATTTTTGCGGTTTGCCATCTATGTTGGAGGATGAACAATGTACTAGTAGCTATAAATAATAATCAATAAATTTTCAAACAATAAAAAAATTAGCTATTTTTCTTACTAAAATTGATCACTTTGACAATAAAAATCCACAAAATAATTAAATATAAAAATATTATAATAATCACACATTATAAAGTGAATATTAGAGAACGAAATTCATAAATTATTATATAAGAAAAAGAATTTGAGTTAAAAGAGTATAGACCATCTTGAACTTAGGGCATACGCAATTACACATTTCAATATCATATGACATTGCATTCTTACATGTTTCTAAGTGTGAACGTGAAGAATATTTAATTTTCATTTTGCTCTTTTCTGTTTTTAGTCAAGTCTATTTGGGATTGCTCTTTCAAAGACGTATTGACTGCATACACATGCATTCGGACTTCAAATTAAATGTTTAAACAACTCACATTTCTTCCACATAAATCAACGCTTAGGTAGACATTTAAGCCAAAGAACTTGTGGTCTAGTGGCACCCGGTTGCACCCCACATGAGAGGAGCTGGCTTTGAGCTTTAGTGGAGGCGATATTGACTCTTTGTGTTTCATTTGGTTGAGAAAGTAGCTATAAACAGATATTACATTGTAACAGAGTCAATAGTACTAAAAAAAAAGGTAGACATTATACTCCGTAATATTTTAAAATGACTGTTCAAATACTTTTTTGTTGAAAATATAATTTATTTATTTTTATTTAAAACAGGTGTAATAAAATGTAACCGTGTGTCAAGCACAAGATAGATAGTACCTCAATGACTCTTCTTGAAGGAAGGTCAGGGATCGAACCTTAGTGGTGAGATATTGACTCTTTGAATTACAACATATAGAGAAAGTATAGAACATATATTACTTTGTACAATAATTGTCGGATTTTTTTGATTTTTTTTTATCTGTTCATAGCTACTTTCTCAACCTACTGAAGCGCAAAGAGTCAGCAGTTGCCTCCACTGAGGTTCGAACCCACTCCCATTATCCATGTGAGAGTGTAAATCGGGACACCGGGTGTCACTAGACCACAAGGTCATTGGCCAATAGAAGCGGATTAGTTGTTCTGTACTAGTGAGTATGGGTAGGGAATGAAATGAGGCGTGCGAGAAGGGAGGTATGTCTGGCCGCCCATAACTTATGGAAGATGAATTAGAGTTTGAAAGATGTGGGGTTGGGTGAAGGAAATTATTGCTTCAATTCATTTGATTCCAAATTTGAGAATGTCATATCGTCCGTCACTCTTTTACAAACGTTACACACAACACAACTACATCTACCTACGTGGACAAATGAAACCCTAGGCCTACAAAGCGCGTCTTTAGCTCAGTATTTTGATTTTCTATTTTATATTTTTTCGTTATCTAATTTCCTTTTCTTTTTGTTTAGAAAACATGTTAGCTGCACCAATTTTCTAAATTCAATTTTAGGACCATAATGTTATAAAATAAATCATGAATTCAAAATTAGAGTTTTCTTTTAGATTTGGTATTCAAAATACTAGTATTTTCACCCGTGCGATGTATGGAATGAATTTGTTATAACTGTATTGAGGAAGGAAGGAAATTTATAAATTTATGACTGCATTTTATACAAAAGAAAATAGGCGCATAGGCAATTAGAAAAATAAATTTGTTCACCATTAAATTTCGAATGAACTGGATTAAATGCTAAAGAACCAACAGTTGTTTGCAATACCGACTCATTTTCTAAAAAAAAGAACATAAAAGGATCAGTATTTAGACGATTCTCATAGAATGATTCGTACTTTAAATACACAACTACGAATGCATCTCCTATTTGTAATATTAAATCTTATATATTAATTGAATATATATTATTTGGTTTGCTAACCACTGAAATATTTTTGAGAAAATAATAAAATCAAATAAGTATATAATAATTAAAACATTAATTGGAGTAAATCAATAATTTAAAATAACAAATAAATCAAAATTTTTATATAATAAAATGTACATGTTATTAAAAATAATTTGAATTTGAGTTGTATTACCATTCCTAGTCATATTAATAGGTGTTATTGGAGAGCAAACCATAAATCCACCGTATAATGTTTCACTACCCGCCATTGCAATTATTTATACCCAAGGAAAATTACAAATTGCATTTTATTTAAATAAAATAGTTAGGTATGCTATTGAAATAACAAATTTGCTTACAATTAAACTGAGGTTAGTTGGACTAAATGCCAGTGCACCAACAGTTGGTTCTAACAACGACGGGGCATTATCGAACAACCTATTTGGTTGGAGCAACGATTCTTGTGTATTATTCTGATTACACAATGACTTATTTTCTTAAAAAATAAAATGATCGAGTTAAATCAATTGTCAAGAAATGACTCGTAATATAAATAAATAACGAAGAATCCATTCAGTAATAAACATTTCATTTTATATGTTAATTAGATATTTATTACAGAAATCATTTTTATTCTACAATTTTTAATTACATATTGTATTCAAGATTAACATAACCCAAGGAGACACTTCCTATAATTTTCTAGGAAAAATAAAATAAAATCTTGCTGCCCAAAATTAGATAGCCCCAAAACAACGTCGTTTTGGAGATGTTTATATATATAGATTTTTTTTAAAATTTCATTTGATTCCCCGCTTCATTTGGTCATTTTGGTTCTCCAACTCTGGTTGTCTCAATTTGATAAACCCTAATCTTTATGAACTTGTAATCTCTCTCAAATAATTTAAGATCTGCGTTTCTCAATTTGATAAACCCTAGTCTGAATTTGGTCTAGTCTCCGAAACACAGATGCATGTATACCCTTTAATTTCTCTGTCATTTTTTCCCAATTTAAAAACACATGCACATGTTATCAGATAATTGAATCCATGTATGTGTTTCTCAGTTTGAGAAACGCTAGTCTGGTTTCTCAAATTGAAAATTTTAAAACTAGATTTCTCAGTATGAGAAAATCAAGTCTGGAGTTCTAAATTAGTATATAGATAATAACGAAAATAATGAGTGAAACAGTATATAATGAGATTTAATTTTGGCTCTAGCCTTGATCTGTTGTCTTTTGCTTCTTCATGCCCCTTAGAATTGTTTATTCGGTGAATTTTCTCATTATGTTGTTTATGTGAATTGTGAAAAAATTATGCTTACTAAAAAATTGAAAGATTATAGTTAATTATTAGTTAAGTAATAATAGTTAATTAAATGAGTATTTCAAATTTGATTAAGGAGCCCGAGAACGAATGTCATGGTCCAATTTATGTGGTCAGTGGCCTAAAGAAAAACATAGCATTTACACCAAAATCTTAATTTGTTCAATATCCACACTTCCACAGTGCTAAAGTTTGGGTATTGTAGAACATTCAACTACTTGTTATTATATGCATTGTCTACATTTTATGATGGAAAAATGATATGCATTGTTTATTTTAATGTGAGCAATTTAGTTTGCAATAGAGTTTGGTCTTGCTTGTAGTACGGATAGGAATTGTACCGAACCATTGTCTTTAATGTGTTGTCTTTGTGCATTTAGTGAAAAGACAACATCATAAAGAAAACAGTTTTTATAAAACCATTGTCTATGTGCGCTTTTTTTAACCGTTGTCGTTGGTGTGTTGTCTTTAAGTGCTCTTGAATATAAAACACTACAAAGACAACGGTTTTTTGTTGTCTCTGCATAGTCTTTATTTTTAAAATGACAATAGTTTTATTTAACCGTTGTCGTTTGTGTGTTCTCTTTAAGCGCACTTGAATACACAACACTACAAAGGCAACTGTTTTATTAAACCGTTGTCGTTGCACACTCTATTACATTTCCCATATAACTGATATAAATAATAAACATTTTATCGTTAATTTAGTATTACATTTGCTAGTATAAGTATTACTTTTATCTTGACCCGACCCACCTCGGGGGTTCGTCTCGCTCATTATTCATGTAATTAGTCAATATATATAACGCTTCAAAAGAAAATCAAGAAGGTTATTCTTTTTTTTTAATACTACTACTTTGACCCGACCCACCTCGGGGGTTCGTCTCACTCATTATTCATGTAATTAGTCAATATATATAACGCTTCAAAAGAAAATCAAGAAGGTTATTCTTTTTTTTTTAATACTACTAACTCTATTACAATGCAGTATCTGTTCATAACTACTTTCTCAACCTATTCAGTATTGCCTCCACTGAAGCTCAAACCCACCACATCCCGTATAAAGGAAAAGGTTTGATGCCACTAGACTACAAGATCCTTGGCAACAAAAAGGTTATTCTTAATAACTACTAATGATTTACTAATATATCCCAACACAAGTTGAAAGACAAATATTGTCATAAAACAAAGTTAAATTCAAATTTTGTCTATAAATTATATTTTTTCACTTCTAGTTTTCAGTTTTAAGTCTAATATATTAATCAAATTTGGTTCACACACTATTGAAATTAAAGATTAAAAGTAATACATTTAATAGTGCGAGTATTAAAATTATACATCTTCAATAGTGGAAAAACTAAAATTTTAATCAACTTTGAATTCAAAAAATGAAAAATGAAAAAATGTCATGTGCCAAAACTATCATTATTAACCGTAAAAAATAGTTCATATAGTATTCAAGAATTTTGATCTATCCCTCCTTAACCAAAGGTCAAGGGTTCGATCATAGCATTGGGTATAAAACAGTTTTAAATCTCCAGGCCAGCTGTCTCACCTAAAGAGGTGCCTACAATTCAGCGAGAGGATTAGTCATCACTTTGTTCGACAGTTGAAATCCTAGGTACACCCAAAAAAATAATAATGTTGCATCAACGAATAAAAATTATGGGATAATTTTACAAAGGAAAATAAAAGAAAATAAAATATAATACACATACTACTATTATGAGAAACTTTTTGTTTTTAAAATTATGACATTATGTGATTTAGTTGTAGAAAAATTGCAAGACATTTTCTTAATTATTGAAACTTTTAACTTTTTGATGAGGATAAGGATAAACATGATTCGATCAGGCCGGTTAAACATTTGGCAGGTGTAATAGAAATCTCAAAGTAAAAATCTTATTATTCCCCAACTATATGGAAGATTTATAGGTAAAATTAGCAAGCTATTTCTTGTTCACAATAAACTATTCTTGTTTTGGTATCACTCTTTGCCGTACAGTATTCATACTTACTTTTTAAATAAACTCTAATATTTAAATTTTGACTTATGTGGTTGATGCGCTCTTCATCAGAGATCACAAATCTCTCTTTGACTTAAAAATCTTGCCGTATATTTTGGGTAATTCACATATACCAATATACCATTATATTCCTCATCTCCTGTGATTTTATTATGATAATTTTTTAATATTAGATTACTGTGAATTTCTTTTTAATTTGTAGTGGAGTAGTCTACTACAAATTGTTCTTGTTATCAGTGATTCTTTTGAATTTTAATTTGTGTTTCCTTGTAAGCTAAGAGTGTAAGACTGATATTTAGGGTGCGTTTGATTCATGGATTTAGTTATCATAGAATGTAATAAAAGTTATTATTATTGTTTGGTTGATAGGTTTCTAGAACACTATTATGAGATTTGATTACTCCTTTAATTAGAAAATTTATTCCTGAATAAAATAAGGTTTTATTCTATTATTCCGTCCCCATCCTAATTTGTAATTTTATTTTTAAGTTTGGATTAGTGCTTTTAGATTTTTGTTTTTATTTTTTTTGTTCATATTAGTGCTTTGGATGTCTTTTATATTAGAAAAATTGTCTTGATTTTTTATGGGGCGCGGTCTAATGAGAACGGGTGCCCAGGAAAGAAATAAGAACGATCCACAGCCGTCCACGTGTCCAGATCAACGAATCAAATGTAATTTTAAAAAAAAAATAGTGCAAGTAAATGTGTTATAAGTGCAAGTAGTTGGTGCACATTTGCAAGTAAAAAGTGCAAGTAAAATCACTTACAAGTGCACCTATTTTCACTTACAAGTGCATGTAATTTACCTTGTCAACATTCATGCTCCTAGGTGCAACTAATTATACCATTATGTGCAACTAGTTATCACGTTAGGTACACTTAGTATTGATGCTCAATGTACATTTTACTTGCACATGTACTACATTTTACTTGCACATGTAGTACATTTTACATGCGCTTGTGCACCTATTTTCATTTACAAATGCAAGTAATTTATCTTGTTAACATTCATGCACCTAAGTGCACATAGTTACAACCTTAGGTGCAACTACATCTAGACACGTGGTGCGCTGCGATTCGTTCTCAGTTCTCTCATGGGCGCACCGTTCTCATTTGAACGCAATCCTATATTATATATATATATATATATATATATATATATATATATATATATTTCTAATTATTTACAATGTAATCTTGTAGTTTGTGCTTATTTTCTTATACACTCACAAAAATTATATAAAAGGCAATGGTGTTAAGGTTCTAACACGAATTACATGACTAATTAAAAAATATATTTATCTAACCAGTTGCAATAATAACTTGTAACTCATGTTTACTTTCATGTACAATTATAAGTTATTTTTCTATTTTAGCCCGCCCTCCTTTATCTTCGCTCCATAAGTGGGTTACGTCATTAAATATAATACATGTACATTATATTTATTTATTTGCACGCTTACAAATTATTTTAAATTTTATTTATTTTTCATGATATATATATTGATTACTTATATTATTTTTATATTCTCATAATATTACTATTTTTCATTAGATATTTTTTAATCGCATAAAATACGATATTTAACTAGTTACAAAAGTAGAAGAAAACCAAACCAGAGAAGAAAAAAATGGGGGAGGGGAGAGAGGGGAGAGAGAGAAAGAGAAAGGAGTCCAAAATCCTTAATCTAAAATTGCCACGTTTACCAGAGTGTCTCAATACTCAATTCATTAGTTAGTTTCTTTATTGTCATAATTAATACGACTATCCAAATCATTAGATGCCTTTGAGTTCACTATCTTAAAATGCCACATTACCCTACTATGAACATTTCTTAGGTCATGCCCCAAAATAATGTATTTGCCATCATTGGGGTTCTAATACGTGTCACTAATAAAATGAATATATATATATATAATCCTAATCATACGAGAACTATGCGTCCAGGTGAGAACGTGAGGACAAATCTAAACCATTGATCTGTAAGATCTGATGGATGAGAAATCAAGTAAAAAATGAGCGGGGTCATTTTCATAAATATTATAAACTTTTAAAATAAACGGGGTCATTTTCATAAATATTATAAAATTTTGTTTATTTCAACCGTTAGATCTACTAGATCGATGGTTTGGATTTGTCCTTACGTTCACCTGGGGCATGGTTCTCACCTGATTAAGAACATATATATATATATATATATATATATATATATATAAAAAGTCCAATCAAAGTTATATTCCTAATTTATGTTTATGTTTTTTTTTTGAAAGGTTATGTTTATGTTTTTAGTTTTAACCATTTTGTATATTGTGTTTTTAGAGTTGTACTATACAATTTTTTGGACAAAAATACTCTTACAGTTATAACTTCCGTTATCTTTTCCATTAACTTTACCATGCAAATGTATGCACCATATCTTTTCTCATTTTCTTTTTTCTTTTTTTTTTTTGAAAATTCATATTCTTTATTAATAATACGTACTATTTGTAATTTTGTATTTTCAAAAAAAAATGTTTGTAGACATTATATATTGGATTAATATAATAAATATTTTTTTCATTTAGATTTTAATTAGTAAAAAATTGTTAATTATTTTTTAGATTATAAATATTGGCATATGTTTTTACGCATCGCGCATAGAAAAGACGGAGTATATATGTGTGTGTATGTGTGTGTATACACAGTAGAGATAGAAACAACAAGTACATCCATACTCAATTTAGAAAGGATATGAAACATTTCACTATTTAGATTCCACCATTTTAAAATAAAAAATTCATTTTCATCCTCCTTGACTCACTCAAATAAATTTGTAACTCTGTTTTCTTGTTCACTAATTCCCCATTCTCTAACCTTTGCTTTTTCAATTAAGCTTTGAATCTAGACTATGGCCTCCCAATTGAGGAAGATTTAGACTAGACAGGAGTAATTTGCATAGCAATAGCAAAAACAACTTGGAAAGAAGGAGTGGACATATAATCATTAAACAATGCTTTCAAACCAGTCATAAAATTCTGAAAATATGATTACCTCTTTCATCACAGTACATTTGTGTGAACTGGTATGACATGTACTCATTTTTATCTCTTGGGTCCAATATGTTGGTATAAAAGATTTTAAAGTTCATATTATCAAGGTTTTCCCAATATTTCTCAAACTTTACTTTCATATTGGTTCCCATTAACTTAACAGATGCACATATTGAGCTTCTACTATACCAGAAAAGATGCATGACGAATTAGAGATTTCAAAGAAGTTATTGGCAACGGCATACAAAGAACGAGAAATTCTCAAAGTCATTTCATAAAAACATTGCAAGAGGCTAACCAAGTTTTCCACAAAAATGCCAATCAAGAAAATTAGATACACTTGCACCTAAATCAGAACTAAAGGAACTATTATTTTCCTCATAGGCTTCAAATGTCTTTGGATAGGTGACCGTTGTTTAAGCATCAAGTAAGTAGAATTCCATCTGATTGGATACTCAAATCAAATTTGGCTTCAACTCCTTTCAATTATAGAAATATCCCTGAATTTCTTAAACTTAGAAAGTGAGTTTCTCATATACCCAACTGCATCCCTAACCTTCTTAACAGAACTGTTAGTCTCTTTCAAGACATCTTACACTACTAAATTGAGTATATATATGTGTAATGCCTCCCATATGTGATGAAGAGTCATTTTGAGTAAGTTTTGTGTGAGAGGGTATCCTCACATCGGATATTGTTCTCAAATGATTGGCGATAAGAGTCAAGTCATTGTCGCTCAAGCACGAGGTATTAGCTCTTCTATTGGAAATCTAACCAAAAGTAAAGGGTTTATGATAAAAATGATGAAAACAACTAGCGAAGGAATTGGATAACAATAAAAGAGAAAACGGTGGGGAATAGGAACTTAGGTTGGAGCAAGGAAACACAATCGAATCGGGAATAATGGAAAGAGTTAATTGATTATATAATGGATGTCATATAACTTGGATGAAGGCTTTCATAAGGTCATCCCACACTTTTAGAACACTTAAGAACATTCTCATGACTCATGAGTATCTAAGAGGCATTTCATCAAACACTCCCCCTCACACTCTAGAAATTAAGAGAGAAGTTGGGGACTTGGAGATAGGCTTAAGAAGTGGCTTCCCCTCACACTCTAGAAATTAAGAAGCGTCAAAATTGGAGACACCATTAGGGGAGGAGTGACTTAAAAAGCTAGGGACTTGGAGACTTAAGAAGGGGCTTTTCCTCACACTATAGAAATTAAGAGAGAAGTTGGGGACTTGGCGTGGAGACTTAAGAAGGGGCTTCCCCTCACACTCTAGAAATTAAGAGAAGAGAGAAACTCTAGAAACTAAGTGTAAAAGTATATAGAGAACTCATTAAGAGCCCAATTCAAAATTGGAGACACCATTAGTGGAGGAGAGTAAGTATATAGAGAACTCATTAAGAACCCAATTCAAAATTGGAGACACCATTAAGGGGGAGTTTCTCTCTATACTCGAAGGGGGGAGGAGTAGTTTCTCTCTATACTCGAAGTTGGGGACTTGGAGACTTAAGAAGGGGAGGCTTAAGAAGCGGCTTCCCCTCACACTCTAGAAACTCGAAGCGGCTTCCCCTCGCACTCTAGAAACTCGAAGTTGGGGACTTGGAGACTTAAGAAGGGGCTTCCCCTCACACTCTAGAAACTAAGAGAGAAGAGATAAACTCTAGAAACTAAGAGAGAAGTGAGAGTTGAGAGTTTGAGACTCTGAATTGATGGAGAGAACTCAGAGAACTAAAACGACATCGTATGGTCCATTTACATGTATATGAGCTTATAATATTTTGGATTCTTGAGCAAATCGGATATCAAATTGAACTACCCGTACCCAACCCAATATCCACAACATACATGCTCTCATTTTTACCAAATATCATCTCCTATTATATCAGGTCGGATATCCGACATGTGTCACTTTTGTCATTTCGGATTATGCATAGGCCTATTCTCATACTAGACCAACCATATATATATATTATTGAAGCCGGACTATTGATTTGCTTGGTGTACTGTAAAGACGTTTTTATCCCCTTGAAAATTGCATGTTAAATGGCTATGTGACAAATAAGAATAATGTTTAATTAGATTTGGGAGGTGAGTTCAAATAGTAATATAATTGATTGAGTTTAGGTTCGAATTCTCTTACACCTACTCCCATTTCATTCAAGTTATTCCATATTAGTAAAAGAAAATGGAGTCTCTATTATGTTGATGTTTAATTTATAGAGAAATACTCCTGAATAAGAAACCACCCCTATCCATATTGTCATCACCCATACCCAATTATTATCATTCGTCGATTACGTAGGTTGTGACAAACAAGATTTGTCCTCACTCAAAATTATTGGCATAAAAAGTTAGAGCGCAAGGCTTGGGCCTTAGCTTGGTGTATTATTCTGCTCTTGAAAAGATATGTTGAGTGGATGACCACTTATTTAAGATATCATTGCGTGATTAATTAGCATTAAATGCATATATAATCCGTGTGGCTCAAGTTATATTAATATAATATAATGTGATTGATTCAACCAGGATATATACACGCCCTAGCACAGGGGCTAGCTCACTGTAACGCGGGAGATATCCTCAATCATTTTTATTTAAAGTTAGGTTATCCATCAACATCCCAGTAATACTCTTTCACTTTTTAAAAGAAACACAACATACGCAAATTATATTGTGGACCATGATCATAGCTGATACTATAATTGTGTTGAACGGATACTGCAGTGTATTAAAAAGATACTGTTGTTGTGTTGAAAGGAAACTGCAGTTGCACGGAATAGAGGCCATTATCCGTTCAACACAACTGCAGTATTCTTTCAACACAACTACAGTTCCAGATGGATGACACGGCCTCTGTTCCGCGCAACTGCAGTTCCCTTTCAACAGAACTGCAGTATCCTTTCAACACAACTGTAGTATCAGTTCAACACAACTGCAGTATCAACCATGACCCATGGTCCACAGTATAACGACTACATACTATCATTATTTTCATAACATCTCAACAATTTCAACACACTTTAAGACATCATTCACTGTCTTGTAATACCATTACTCAAGTTTCAATACAAACTTTGTCTCCGTGATCAATATTCTTGTCTTTACACACCTTATCTTCGTCTTTATATATTCATTTAATTATTGAGTTATTTGAATCTATCGGACTACTCAATTAATTATTTAATCTATTAACATTATTAAAATATTTAAATTTATTTGAATTACTTTCATTTTTAATCTTATGAATGTAGGTCCTACATTTGATCTGTAGATATTATTTTTATCAAATTTTGTATATGAATTTCATCTTTAAACTTTGTTAGATTCATTAGTCTTTCTAACCAAATCTTCTATAAAAGAAAGTCAAAATAATGTATCAAATTTCAGTTCAAAACCATGCATATAGTTAGTGCATGTCTTAAACATCCTAACACATTGCAAAACACCTTATTCTCAAATGGCACCTGCGTGGCTCTTCTTAAGAGAAGGTTACACAGTATCGAATCCTGGTAGTGATGAGGTATTGACTCATTGGGCTACAACAGATAGAAAAAGTATATTACATATATTATCTTATAATAGAACCAATAGTACTAAAAAAAAATCCTTAACACATTTGGAAACATAATTTATGATTTTGAACTAAGATTTTGATGCATTTCAGCTAGTTTTTATCAGAGGTTTGGTTTAACTAACCAAATGTCGACCAAAAAAAATTGGAAAAATAATACCTAGAGCCTAAACATGTTTGGTTCAATGGAATTTAAAAATTCTTTTCCTTAATAATTCTTTCAAATTGTGAATTCTCATATTTGGTTTGTGAAAAAAAAATAAATAAATTGTAGTTTCAATTCTTAAAATTTAAAGAATTAGAATTTCACGAGGTCTAACCACAAAAATTTTAATTCTCAGTAATTTTTCTTTCATACTAATTAATAATAGAATATAAACTCTACATTTATTTTTTAATAAATTTAAATTTAATTTCTCTTAAACTCATTTTATATCAAGTAAACAAATGTATAGATGAAGGTGAGATGAGATGGCGTGAACCTCTTTCAACTTAATCGGAAGTCTCTAAACCTGTTTCTCGAGGAAAAAAAAAACTAAGAACCAAACTCAGTAGACCATCTGAAAAATCTAACGAATCTGATTTAATTTGACAAAAATAATATAATGACATTCTAATAATTTTTCTCTAATTTCAAAAGTACAACTTTTAACACTAAAGAGTACAATTTTTAATAGTATACAATGCATTTTTTACTAAACCCTAAAAGCTAAACCAAAAAAAAAATATTAAATCATAAACATAAAGTCATAAACTATAAATACTCAATCCTATGCAGTAAAAAGTAAACACATAAACCAAAATAAAAATTGAAAGACTAAACCAAACAAAACAAAAAAATTAAATCGTAAACTCATAACTGGCACTTCTAACTGGCCAAAAATGCACAATATTTTGATAAAAAGTACACGTTTAAAATATAATGAAATTACAAAAAAATGTCACTGCAAATTTTTCCTCCTTAATCTAAAATTGTTATATCTGTCCAAATGAATGGCTGAGATTAGTTCTTAATTTTTTCTTTAGAAATAATTTCTTTTATATATATATATATATATATATATATATATATATATATATATATATATATTACATTCACGTAGTAAATACCGGGGATTCTTTCAGTAGTTGCAGTGCATTCACGTAGTAGTTACGATACATTTGTATTGTAGTCGCGCAATTGGAGTATTTGCCTGCGATGCATTCATGTAGCAGTCGCGAAACTAGAGTAGTTGCAATGCATTCGTGTAGTAGATTTGGTGCATTCCTTTCACATGCAAAGCCTAATTCACATCTAAGTGGGACCATATATATATATATATATATATATATATATATATATATATATATATATATATATATATATATATATATATATATATATATATATATATATATATAAGCTACAGCTACCTTTACAAAGTCCCGTGACCAATCATTTCCGCGCAACTTAGATTCCTTAATGATAGATCTACAAAGTTTAAACTATATAGAATAAATTGTACTATACGCCTTTAATAAGCTAGTTTAATTTATTCACGGCTTAATAATAATTTAGGACTGGTAATTTTTTATTATTGTTATTGTTGTATTAGAATGACTAAACGTAATCTCCAACTAAAACATGCATGCACCTAAAAATTAAATAAGCAAACTAGTTAGGTAGTACAAACATATAAAATAATAACCTACATTTAGTGATGTAGGTTTTGTTGATGATTGTTCAAGGCTCAATTCATCCCTGTAATTTTCATATTTTTAATATGACGAAGCCAATCTCAAGTCATTTTTCTTTTTGAATGCTACTGACTCTATTACAATGTAGTATCTGTTCATACACTACTTTCTCAACCTACTGAAGCACAAGAGACAGCAACGCCTCCACTGAAGCTCGAACCCACGCCTCCACTGAAGCTCGAACCCACCACCTCCCTATATAGGGAAGGGTTTGATGCCACTGGACTACAAGGCCCTTGGCAAGTCATTTTTTTTAATCATATATAAAATGAAAGGCTTTCATTCTTAACACAAGGAAGTGCAATTCACAATCCACACTGAAATATTCGGCAATTTAATTTATATCGTGGATCTACCGTCGACCCTGATCCAATACACAGAATTTGACTTCATAATGTATAAAATTCATGTTCATAATACATAGAATTTATGTTCATAATACACAGTTACACACACATACATATAGGAGATGGATCAAGTTAGAGCCACATGCCTAGAGAAAAATGAGAACCCATCGCAGTCGTCCATCTGTCCGTATCTAATGGATCATAAACAATTTTTTTTAAATGTGGTGGCATTTTTCTAAGAGTGCACCTAAACGCAAGTAAAATGTATTACAGGTGCAACAATAAGTATACATCGAACAACAATATTAAGTGCACATAACACTATCATTAGGTGCATTAATGTGTAAAGGTAAATTACTTGCACTATTAAGTGAAAATGGTTGCACTTTTAAGTGATTTTACTTGCACACTTGTCCCCGTTACTTGCACTTTAAACACATGTTACTTGCACCAAAGTTCGAGTTATTTACAAAAAATGTCACCGCGTATTTCGTTTAAATTACATATGATCAGTTAGATTGATCAAGACAGATAGACGGTTGTGATTGGTTCTCATTCCTCTCCTATGCGCACGTTCTCATCTTAATGTGCCTATATGTATATATATATATATATATATATATATATATATATATATATATATATATATATATATATATATATATATATATATATATATATATATATGCACTGGTGCACAAATACACCACAAAACGCACAACACACCCCAAAAAATGCATCATACCTCCCCACACCTAATTGTGCATTTTCGAACATTGTGTAATGCGTTTATGCATACCTAATGGTGCATTTTTGGTGATGCATACCTAATGATGCATTTTTTTGTGATGCATACCTAATGATGCATTTTTTGTGTATTTGTGTATTTTTTGTTGTGCGTTTCTTAACATTATTAGTGCATATATGCATAACTATTGGTGCGGCAGCACTGACCGCATGTTAAGGCGCGGCCGCACAAGAACTAAGGTCTATATATATATAGGGTGATGTTCTAATGAGACCACCTCCCCTCGTGAGACCATGCGGACCAACATGGGTACAAATAAACTACTAAATGAATGCACACAAACTACTACATGATAGATTGTATGCATTTATGTAAAAGTCTGCACTTTCTCACAGGGGAGGTGGTCTCATTTGATCACTAATATATATATATATATATATATATGGAAGGGTTCAGGTGCCGGTATAGCTTCCTGTGTGGTTGTGCGGTTGGCGCACCAAAAGTACACAAATCACGCACCTTAAGCACACAAACAAAGCACCTTAAGAACACAAACAACGCACCTAAAATTTTAAAATGACGCACCTTAAGTATACAAACCACGCACCTTAATCGTTGAGTCCGCATGACTGCATGGGATAGCAATATCGCATTTGAACCAATCTCACCATAAAAATAATAATAAATAAATAAATGTGTTTCTGGTGGTTAGTCTGAATCCCCAACCTCAAGGGTTGGCTGGTGAAACTCGACCCCTGATTTCTTCTCTCAAACTTTACCTCTGTGACCAGTTGAGTTGCCCATGCAAGCAAAAAGAAGTTTGTAAAGTTTATTAGGCAATGACAAAAAAGTGTATACATACATCGAGTTTACAGAGGAAAAAAAAAAGGTTTGATAATGAAGAAACAAATCATCTATATATAGAATTGTAGTAGCTTAGGGTGAAGAACAAATAGTCTAGCAGGTCTGTAGATGATGGTTTTTAGTGGACTGAATTTAAGTAAGGAAATAAAGTTTGTAAAGTTTATTAGGCAATGACAAAAAAGTGTATACATCGAGTTTACAGAGGAAAAAAAAAGGTTTGATAATGAAGAAACAAATAATCTATATATAGAATTGTAGTAGCTTAGGGTGAAGAACAAATAGTCTAGGTCTGTAGATGATCATGGTTATTAATGGACCAAGCTCATCATAAAACTGGGATACTACCAGGGAATAGGTGTAGGAAATAAATGCCAAAGACCTTGTGGTCAAGTGACATGAAGTGACTCTCCTAAATGGAAGGTTATGACCTTGAGTCTTAGTTAAGGCGATATTAACTCGTTGGGTTTCAGTAGGTTGAGAATCTATATACTACAAAGTCATGATTGAGGATTTTAGTATAAAAAAAAATGCGAAGTCAATTTTATAATAATTACAAATTTAAAAGTTTACAATATTTATAAAATTGGCCCCGTCCCTTTTTCTCTTATTTTTCAACAATCCTTAACTGTTGATCTATGCAAATGTATGAATCAAATCACTTTTTACCCGAGAGCATGTTCTCGATAACATGAACCCTCATCACCCTTGAAATATTGTAAATGGACTACAAGTGCCCTGGTTTAAATAACTAAAGACATAAATATGGCTCAAAGGGCCTAATAACTAATGGGTTGGCAGTACAACGAGGAAGCTAGTTAGAAGTTACCAACCAAGCAGGCAAACCAACAAGCCACAGCCGCACACGTGCTCCGATCCCTGTCAGTCGTCACATTTCCCACTAGTAAGTATATCATGTCACGCAAAGAAGTCGGAAGACTACCAATTGGCCATCCACTACATGCACTAACCAACCGATCAATAATCAAACTGCCCACAAACTAACCAACTGCCTAAACCTGCCCTCGCCAGCCCACCATGGTCCAGCCAGGATCATGGTGGCCCGCTATACCAAAGTGGCAGATGGCTAGTCGACTGAAGAACCAACTATCGATGTGCAAGGGCCAAATTGCCACACCCACCCCAAAAAATCCAAAATATTACCAAAATGTTGAATTTATTTAAAATTTACTATGAAATGGGACATGTCAATTCAAATAAGACTAGGAAATTTATGCAATAAAAGTAAAAAGGAGAGTTTTGGAATGGAGTATTTGGAGGTTTTGCCCAAAAACTAGGATTTGGATTATCCCCATTATAATATAATTAAAGTGCATTAAGTTTTCTTTCTCCCCCTTGAAAAAACAAAGTTGCTTGTGACTTTAGATTTTCTTGAAAGTTCCCAAGTATGACAATAACGAACTATACAAACGCAAGCTACATACTATATTGCTATGCTAGCTACATGGAATATAATTAATATAAACAAATAATAAACACATCATCTTACGTTATCATATTCCATGTGGCAACTGTATGGGTGGCGCTCTCTCTCTATATATATCATCCCATCCAGAATTATTTTATCCCACAAATTAAAATCAAATAATTCATGAAAACAACTTTCCTTGTTGTTGAAAAGTGAAAAACCCATAAAAAGAAAAAGAAAAAAAGGGAATCGAAATGGGGTTAAGAGACATCGGAGCCACACTGCCTCCTGGGTTTAGATTTTACCCAAGTGATGAAGAGCTAATCTGCCATTATCTGTACAACAAAATTGCTAACCAAAATGTTTCAAAGGGCACTCTTGTCGAAGTCGACCTTCACACCTGCGAGCCATGGCAGCTTCCTGGTACGTATTTAGCTTCTTCTTCTTCTTCTCATCCTTAGCTTGCTTTTGTGCCGGTGACTGAGAATCATGCCGTCAAGTTCTAGAGTTTTTTTTTTTTTTGTTTTTTTTTTTGGTAATTTCAAAATTTTATGACTTTAATTGATAGTTAAAACAAGGGTAGAATAGAATAACGATTCTTTTGTTTTTGTTCATCAAAACATGATCCCCTATTTTGTATAGCTAGACTAGCTAGGGTTCTTCTTCTTCTTCTTCCTATTTTTTTTTTAATTTACTTTTTTATCATTTAGCTTGCACGAATAAAGACACACAATTCATATAGCCGGATCAAGTTTCATAATAATAATAATAATAATAATAATAATAATAATAATAATGGGAACAACCTATTCACTTTATTAATTTGAGCCGATCAGCTATAGGTAACTTAGGCTGGTTTACCTCCTTATGGTCCTTTGCCGGCTAGGGTCACATGGCGAGGGTTTACTCACTACTCACACAGTCAGGAGTGGGTTTACCTCGTTAATCCAAAAATAATTTGAGTCAGTTAATTTTGAAAAATCTAGATTGATTTACCTCGGCTTTTTGCTGGTTAGAGTCAGAAAGTGGGGTTTACTCAGCACACACCATAGAGCAGTGAAAGCGGGTTTTCCTAGTCACTCAAAATAATAATAAAAATAATAATAATAATAATAATAATAATAAGAAATGAATAAATAAATAAGATTGTGATGGTAGGAAGCGTAGGGTGTTTGATTTATAATTTGATGGATAAAAGAAAATTATGAGATTAAAGGTAGTGAGAAAATTGGAGGAGAATCTTGGTAAAGAGGCTATCCTAGTGCAGTACGTGACTTGAAAGAAAAGGATGTTTGTACACATTAATTGATTGAGGTTCAATGGATTTACTTCCAGATGTGTAGAAATTGGTATAATTTCACAGAATTAGAATTTAGAAAATATGTAAGTAAGAAAAAGAAAATATGTTTTGGGAAATATTTTATCTTTCATACTTCTTTACATATAGCCATTTATAGAAAAGTTTCTGTAATAAGGAAATTCAAAACAAAAAACTCTTTTGTACATATATAAATAAAAATAAAAATTTTAATATATTGTACTATTCTGTATTCTGTCATGTTTTAAAATACTTTGCATTTTTCTCAAGTTATTGAAGCACAAAGAGTCAATATTGTCCCTCTTCGAACTCAAACCCATGTCCTCCCATATAGGAAAGTCACTTTTTGTGCCAAACTGCCAATAGACCACTAGATCATTAGCAATTAACATTTTGTTAATATTCACTTTGATTTTTATTTTTATAATAACTAGTTTTTCTTATGCACGATTCGCAAAAAAATATGTGCCCAATATTAATATTTTATATTAAAATTTTAAATTTATTTAGATTTTAGATATTTAAATTATTGTAAATAATAATAATGTAAAATATTTTTATAAATTTTATATTTATATTTTAGAAAATAACTAACATATAACTCCAATATATAATATGTATATATTATTATTATTATTATTATTATTATTATTATTATTATTATTATTATTGAAGAAGAAGAAGAAAATAAGAAAATATATAGTAGATGCATGCATGTGCATTAACAATAGTGGAAATTAAAAGATAACGGAAGTTATAATGGTAGGGGTATGTTTGTCTAATATATTGTAAAGTACAACTTTTATAGCATAATGTACAAAAAAAAAAAAAAACTTAACAGAAAAAACAGACATAAGTATAACCTTCATTCACACTTATTATGTTTTTAGATTAGATTAGAAGTGTGATTCATAACTATGTCTACCTATGGTTATTTTCTTTTGAAAATAAATGCTTCTCTCTTCTCCTAAATGTTTGAATCATTAAAACTTTTTATATTTATTGATTACTTGTGAATTAGCTGACTCACCATGAATTTTTTATTATGTAAAAAAAGTCACATAATAATCAAATATAAAAAGAATAGTTTTATATATATTAGGTTTAGGGGTGAATATTACAATAGAAATTTTGAGGAGAATCTAGCATGACTCATTTTTGTTCAAGCTTGTTGGATTATGGTATAACATTATAACAATGTAGAAATTCATATAAATATTCTTTTCATTTTAGATTATTTATTATTATAAATTATCCTTAATGTATACACCATATGAATTACTAGGTAATTACATTTATTAATACTATTATTAAATAAAACATTAGTATTCAAAAAATAAAAAATAAAACATTATGCTTGAGCAAATTGATTAATGACAAAAAAAAAATTAATTTAATTTCTTCATATTCCCCTTTTGTTAGTGCAGCTGTTTTCCTAGTTAATTCACTTCCAAATTAAGTATTTCTCTTAAAATTCCTTTAATAGCCAACTTTCAATGAACTTGAGAAATCATATCGTAACTCAAAAATGGTTAATAATCATGAAAAGTTATGCACAAATCCTTTATAAGATAGCACCAGTCCAAGAATATCTTATTAGCCCAAAATCAGTAATGAAATTCTCACCCAAAAAAAAAAAAAAATTCACATTCAAATTCTCCTTTTCTATGTAGGCACAAATGCACAATTATTCTCATACGTTAAAACAAAATCATTATTCTCATAGTAGTCAATATATGTTCATACATACTTTCTCAACTTATTACTGAATTATAAAGAGTATGAGTCAATAGCCTCACTGAGTTCGAATCTGTGACCTCTTATTTCTTTAAAAACTTTCAAATTTGGGTTATTTGTTTTTAATATAATTTTTAAATATATAAAATTTATTTATTAATAGTAATTAAATTATTTGAGTAAAATGTGATTAATTGAAAAAGTAGTAAATGGGATTTGGATGATAGTATAATATATTTAAATTAAAAAAGAATTGGAATAGTATGTACGTATAGCACAGGCAGCTTAGGTGAGGAGAGGAGAGGACACGTAGGGCATGAAGTGAAGTTGATGGAAATGGACTGCCTGCCCACCAGATGAGATGAGATGAACATTAATTTTAAAAAGCTAATTAAGGTTAAATAAAATAAAATAAAATAAAAGCTTAGCTTGTGAAAATAATTTTGTGTCTTAATTAATTAATTAATATATAATCTTATTAAGATAGAGTAGTAGAATATATAAGCTTTGGTGTAAAGGAAACATGTGAGTGTATGTAGAGATTCTGTTGTGATCTGACAACTACCTAAACGACCAAGCTTTCTTCGTCATTTCCTAATAATTTTGTTGGGAGGATTCTCGTACAAGACATACATACATACATTGAGAATTCAGAATTGCTAAACATTTTCTTCTCTTTATTCACACCTACCTCACTTCTCTCCTCTCTCCTCTACTCCTCACATCAAATTCTTCATTGCATGTCCTACACAAACACTGTCAATGTGCTGGCACAACCATAATAACCAAAATACTTATCATATTTTTCGATCCCTAAATAAGTATGTATATTTTTTATTATTGATTTGATAAAAAGAAAAGGTGGGTCCACTTTCAAAATCAATGATTATATTAATCGGTAAAAGGAAATGTATAGGAGCAATCTTAGTTCGTCAGGTTGGTAACTTAATTAGTATCTAGAATGTTATAAGTTCGACTACTAACAAGAATAGTCTATTGATCTTCTTAATTTGAGCCGATCAGCTATGACCTATGACAATCTGGGTTAGTTTCTTTCAAAAAAAATAAAAAAAAATAGATGCAGTATATATGTATGAATAAATTAGTAAACTCTTTAGGTTATGTTATGTGTTCGATTTAGTATAGAGAATATTTATAGATTTAGAGACCTAATATGATATGATTTTTTAACATTATTGGTCGTTTGATTTGTTCGTTAGTTATTATTATAATGATAAGTTTATATTTTATTTTTAATTTCTTCTGGATGTGCTTTCTTGAAATCTTAAATTAAAGTTCTTGATAATATTTAAGATCTGTTTCTTTCTTCTTTTAAAAAAATTATATTTTTGTCCGCTAATATAAACTTAATTTTTGAGTTATATATGTGATTTTATTTAACTCTTAAATTATGCTGGAAGTGAAAATTTTAGTCTATTAGAGATTATTTTTATCAACAATATGTCATGACATATTTGGTCCTTCGAGGACTAAATTCATCACTTTTCACCTAACTGACAAATTATATTGAACTCTAACATATTAATGTTTGAATAAATAAAGAGGTGGCGAAGCTGAATTCGAGCGAGTGGTACTTCTTTAGCTTCCGTGATCGGAAATATGCGACGGGTTTCCGTACCAACAGAGCCACCACTTCCGGCTACTGGAAAGCCACCGGCAAAGATCGGACGGTGATTGATCCCACAACTCGAGCAATCGTAGGGATGAGGAAAACTTTAGTGTTTTACAAGAATAGAGCCCCAAATGGCATCAAAACTGGCTGGATCATGCATGAATTTCGCCTGGAAAATCCTCATATTCCCCCCAAGGTATATATTCTCTTCTCATTTCTTTTTCCTTTTCCTTTTTTTTTTTTTCAAATTAAGTTAATGGTTGGCAAATTATAAGTTTGAACCCAAACTTAAAGGCCCTTCACGCACATGTCCTTGGGTTCTGTGAGGAGAAGTAAATCGTTGTTGGGCAGAGACTGTTGAAAGGCCAAGTCAAGTAATTGGTGACTAGGAGATTGTTAGACGGAGGTCGGAAAAGGACCAAGTCCAGCACCCTGTGTTTTGAAAATGTGGTGATAGTATATAAGGAAATACAGTTGTGCCTTGCTTTAAGATATATATATAGCTTTTGGCATAGTGGGTAAGCACTAACCTAAGAGGTGTAGTTGAGTGGAAGGACTCATATATCTTTAACTAATTAAACGTCAAGGGTTCGATTATTGGCTTTTAAGTGTATGGAGCAGTCTTAAATCTCCAAGCCAGTTATCCTACTCAATAGAAGTGCCTACAATTCAGCAAGGGGACTAGTCACTGTGTTTGATGAACCTAGCAGCACACTACACCCTTATATTAGAAGTGCCTACAATTCACTACTTGGGACACTACACTCTTACCTTCAGACTTTCAACCAGAGAATTAATCACTATATTTGACAGTGAAAATTCTTGATCTATGTGGGACACTACACCCTTACACTCAGACTTTTGACCACTGAGCTATGGTCCAGACTTAATGGTTAGTTTGCTAATTATGAATGCAGGAAGATTGGGTACTATGCAGAGTGTTCCATAAATCCAAAACTGAGACCAACAACGAACACAACATCATGTACGACGACATGGCAAGTGGCAACTTGGAGGTTTGTTTGCCGTCCACCGCCGCCTACCGTCCGGTGGCGGCGGCGTACTCTCACTCCCACAGTCCACCCAACCAAACCCAAACCTCAAGCACGGCTAACTTCTTCACCGGCGCGCCGGCAGATCAACGGGGATTTCCCCAATCCTCGCGCCACAACACCAACGTTGCTCCCTCGTCTAACGATTACGAGTTCTTGTTCGACGACATGAATTTCGAGGATCATCCGAGCATGCAAGACGGGGGAGTTCATTCCAGCATTGAGGATATGCGGTTTGATGATGAAAATGGGTTGGCTTTCATTTGATCCCATTATTATTTAATATTTATTTAGGTCATTATGCAGAAAACTAAAAGGGGGAAAAAATAGTTGAATTAATTATTTACTGAATTGTGATATATCAATCGTGTTGTGTAGTGTTTGGAAATTGTGTTTGATTGCATTTTTTTTTTTTCTCTTCAGTGGTAGGGTTATGTTTCTTCAATGGTAGGGTTATGTTATTCAAATTAAATGGTAGCTAGGAATATTGTGTGTACATAATTATTTCTATTTTTATTTAGTCTGGATTTGGTGTAAACTGGCAGTCATAATGGTATTCTTTCCTCTATATCTTTGCTTCTTTTTTTTTTTTTTGGTTTTACCCCGAGCAGTCCTTTTCAAATCTAATTGATCTAATTGTAGGAGACACTTTAAGCAAAAAATTATACCATGGACCAGGGTCTACAAGTAACCTTCAGATTTTGTATACGTGGTTGACACATTCTGTACATGCAGTTCAAGGCCGATTTTTTTGATTTGCGTGGCCCTGTGCTGGTAAATAAGTGAGGCCCTATCAAAATATAAATAAATTGCGAATTAAAGCAAAATTGCAAAGAGAAAAATGTAAAAAATTTAATTTTGGGCCAATATAATCACAAATACATATATTAACTATTAGGTCATGGCTGGATTAGGGCGGTTGCACAACTTGCACGCCCTAAAATCCAGCCCTGATGCAGTTGACAGTTTTTGTACTAGTAACTATTATATTATGTGTTAGCAATTACCAAGTTATTTGTTTACATGTACATCAATGGTTAATTATAGGTACAGAATGTGTTAACTGAAGGTACATAATTTTTGTATCAAGGTTCACAATGCAATATGAACCCTGGTCCATGCCTCCACGGTATAACAATTGCCTTTAAGCTCGTATCATACTCAGACTAATTCATGTTCGCACTGGGTCAGACCAATTAAGGGGTTAACCGTTCACACTAGGCCAGCCCAATTAAGGGGTAAAGTACGTAGTGCTAGCCAAATTGGTTTTTCCATACAACAGGAGGTTTGAACTCCCGGTCTCTCTATATATAGGAAGGGGTTCGGGTGCGATAAAAGCCTCAGGTGAGAAGTGAGATAGAATCTCAGCCGCAGATAAAAAAAAAAAATTTGCCACCTGCGAACTTCAATAATCTGCACTAGAAGAAGGGAAAATATGCACTAGAAGGCAAAAATACGCACGGGAGGCACAAAGATGTGAAATAGTTATTGAAAAATTAAATTTAATATAGGATCTTCAACACAAATCATAAACGATCATATATAAATAATAAACGCACAAACAATATTCAACTCAAATTAGTAATTAGTGATCAAGATTAATTGATCTTTCAAAAAAAAGTTCATCATCTACAATTTAAAAAAAAAAAAAAAAGTTCTGGAAGGCACAACAATGTGCACTGTATGGCATAAAAATGTACACTGGAAGGAGCAACAATGTGTACTGTATGGCACAACGATGTGCTCTGGTAGAAGGAATAATGTGCACTGGAGAAGAAAAAATGTACACTATATGGCATAACAACGTGCACTAAAATAAGGAATAATGTGCACTGTATGGCATAACAATGTGCACTAGAAGAAGGAAAAATGTGCATTGTATGGCATATAAATGTGCACTGAAAGAGGAAAAATGTGCACTGGAAAGCAAAAAAAAAAAGATTAACTTACTTACACAAAATTACAATAATGCCACCGTATTTTTTTTAAAATCTCCGATTTGGACCCTTGAAATTATATTCGTAGATTGAGTCTAGATCAAGGTGGACCCTGGTCCTAAACGACATTGAATTGTGTATTTTCAATATTGGAATTATGAATTTTCATAATGTAAATTCTATTTTTAAGTCAAAACACATAACAACTGTAGAAGGGAATTTGTGAATAGAAGACTGTACTAAATTTTAAAAAGATTAAATTGTGTTTTTTAGTATTTGACTACAGTATTTGAAAGGAAATTGTGAATATAAAACAAGGTTATTAATTACATATATGTTAACATTGTGTGTTCGTAGTATACAAATTGTGAATTTTTAAAGATAAATTGTGTATTTAACATGTAAATTGTGTATTTACGTTGTTTTAGACCCAGGTTCACGGAATAATTTTCCAGGGACGTGTTGGGCCAGCTATTCAATTAGGCCGAGGCCGAATCTCTAATTTCCATAATTGCCTAAGTATTTGTAGCCCGTGGCATACTGGCATACTCGAGGCCCAAGAGTCCAAGACCTTATTAATATAACATTATTTTTCCCTACCTATTTTCCCATATCAACCCAAGTTTTATGTTAAATCCTGTCCATTAAAACCCATCACTAATATAAGCCAAATTTTTTAAAGTTTTAACAACTTTATTTCAATCTTTTCAATTTTATGTAATTTTAGGAGGGTGAATTCAATTTAAGCATTTATAGACTTTCATCATAATTGAATACGCCTTTACAAACTTTCATTAATTTTTCATGATATATCATATAAAATTCTTATGAATTGCAAAATGATAAAATTTTAAAATTTCCCTTTCTGTTCTGCAAACTTCAGACACCATCCCACATTTATCTCAGAAGGAAGAACCTTTCAGAAAATTTTCTTTCTCAGCATCATCAAGATTTTAAGCCCTAAACATGCTTATATTTGTAGTATCATTCACCATCACCAAGATTTTTGGCCATAAAGCACATAATTTGTCCAAATTTATATAATACCTGAAAGAAAACAACATAAAGCCATCCTAACTACTGCAGCAATACAACATTAGGCAAAGCAGGAAACAACTCAGGTGCAAACTAGAGATGGAAAAATGTTGATTCTGAGGTGCTTTTAGTTGAATGGCCAATGCTTCCAAACCTGTAAAATGTAGTTAGACCATTAAGCATATATTACTGCATTAACTTTCATATAGAACATACAAAAGAGTGTAAAATAAGAAGGGCAAGACTTTTACACTGCTCTTTTTTAGCAAAAAGTCATGGTCTTTAAATCAATAAATCCAAAAATAAAATAAAAAATAAAAAGAGGCAAGCACTAAAGTTCCTAGATTCAAGTTCTCCACTACAGAAACTTGCCCAGAAGTTAAGAACACATACAGTTTTTCACCCTTTGAATTGCCATTCCCTGCGGCACATGGGGCAGTGTGCCTGAGAAGTCTGTGAATTCACCCACTTCAAGATACAGTGAAGATGAAATGCATGGTTGCAAGCACCCCAAACTGCAAGACAACATTTAAACCACTCAAGTATCAGAAGTAGGCGCCGGCACGGGCTTAGCTCACTAGTTCAGTAGGCAGTATTTGGGAGAAGAATCAGAAGTAAGCTACCCATACAAACTATAAGATTAACATTTCGTCATTCCATCCTTGTAACATAAGCATTGAAGGTGATCTTTCATAAAAGACATTAATTGAGATACCACTGTCACTCTTTATTAACCACTGTCATTCTCTATTAATTATTACTAATCACTTAGTGGACCAAGTGTCCAAGTGTCATACAGTTGCCAGGAGATATTTGAATTGAAAGTCTAAACCAAGAGAGTGTTGGTAAAACCCCCAAAATATAATGACTGTCACTTGTCAATAAAGGCTATGAGCTTCAAATTGTATAGAAAAGCTAGATCACTCATCTTCAGCAACTATCTTGGAAACTTTATACACCAAAAGCATTAAGCAAATGCTTGCTAATTTAGGAATATCTGGAATGTATCACAAACATATTTGAAAAATTTCGCACGGGGCAGGGGAAAAGGATATCAATATCAATCCCACAAGAATTAGAAGTCTGAACTAGACAGTATTGTGATAAACTGCAAAGAAAAGTTAGACTTAAGGGCAATATAATGGTAGATATAAAGAGTAACTGCATGGAATCCTAATAGAATTAGAAAACTAATGGCAATACAATGGTAGGCGTAAAAAGAGTAATTACTTGTCATCCTACTAGAAATAGAGGCAAAGCTTAACAATTATGGTGGACTCGTTAAAGGCATAACAATAAGTACTACACATATACACAGCCACATGACCATATAATCCAAATGCGCACAAAGTACACGACAATAATAGCAGACTCAGAGTCACACAGACAAAACATCCTTAAGAAACAAGCACATATAGATCAAAACATCCTTAAAAGAATACATATGCATTATGCATATGATGCAGAAACTTGAAAAGTGAAGAAAAAGTGTCACATAGGACAGGCTCTAAGGCTTACTTAAAGGGCAATCATCCCCAGGGATTTTACAATCAGGACAACAGCCATCAAAGGCCATCCTACAAATTCCACAAGTCTCATCCTGTGCATCCCATGTCCATGAAGCAACAGCATGCCACCTATAGTTTTTATTGACAAAACCACGAAAAGAAGAGAGTATTAAAATCCCCCACAATTTTTAAATATTAGAAAGTTGAGTAGTATCAAGCTGAGACAAAGGAAATACTCTGTTTGTAGCCGCGCACATTACAACGCGAAAGAATTGGTCAAGTGAAAACTGATTACACACAGAAAGTTAAGCTGGATAATCAATGCAGAACTGACAGGCCATCTCAAGTATTTCTGGCATACTGAAAATTAGTCCAGCAGTACAAACAAAAAAAAAACAATAAAGAAGAATAAAAATGAAACAAAGTTTGTATAATTGTATGCATATCCAGATCAAACTTAGCTATTGGTCAAGTTAGAAACTAATAATAAAAAGGTTAAGACTTCATGAGTTCAAGAAATTCATACAGAATATCGATGCATTGAAATGGCGGCCAAAGCCTTAACTAGAAAATTATAAAAAGCCAAATTGATTTGAGTTTGAAGAATTCGGGAATTTTGTTAATATTACTTTTTGAGTCAAACAAGAAAATTTGGGACAACGAACAAGCATCAATATGGTTCCAGTAAATCATAAATAGCAGCCAAATTATTCAAAACGCATATGACAAGAAGGATACGTATAATCTTGACTTTCATAGTCTCTTCCCTGCAAAATTAGAATTACAGTCACAATTACTCCTATATTCACAGACACTTGGGACTTGTAGTGAATTCGAAATCAGGCAAACCCCCCAATGAGAAAGAAATGTGATTGATGAAACTACATTGGACCTATTGTGAATTCGAAATCAGGAAAAACCCCTAATGAGAAAGAAATGTAATTGGTGAAATTACCTTTCGCAGTTTTGATAAATGGGAGTAGAAATTTTGAATTCCTGAAGAGCGAAGCGCTTGAGTATGAATGATTGTGAATTAGGGCTTTTTAAAAAATAATTATAATAATGATGAACAAATGTTTAAACTGGTGGCGGCTGGAATATTGATCTTTTTCCTCTATTTTTTCCCTCCATTAATTAATTTTTTTAAAAAATAATTGCTTATAATATATTTATTCAAAATACGAGTTAATTCCAGCAGAGAGGTTCATTGTCTTTAGTGTAAGTTCCAAATGTAGTCTCAAATTATCATTTTTATCATTTAACACCATAGACTATCATATTTTGGACACTTTTAGTCGTTTCGAACTTTCGATAACTTTATCTGGCGAAATCCTATTTTAAGAAATGGTATTTTCGTCTCTTCAATTTTTTTTTCCAATGAGGTTAATTCAAATGAAAGTCTCTTGTCTTTGGTGACAATTTTAAATTTAGTCTCAGACAATCATTTTTGTCTTTTAACACCCAAAACTATCACATTTTTGGACACTTTTGGCCATTCCGATGACTTTACTTCCGGCGAAACCCTATTTTAGAAAAGGATATATTCCAATGACAAAGAAGATAATTCTTTCTTTTCTATTTTCTCTTTTTTTTTTATTTTTTTTTTTTTTCTCTACAACTATAGTAAAAAATTCACATAATCATTAACTAAAGCAATAGCGATAAGACTGAGTGGCAACATCATGAACTTTCCAACTATGTTGCAAAATGATTCCCCAACGCCTAGAGGCCCTCACATACTCAGTATCGCCATTGATGAAAAACAATTTGGGGTCGGGTTGGAGGAGATGAAGACAAGAGTTGGGTGAAGGAGATGGTGCAATCCACGGCTGAATTGAAGAAAATTGAAAAACCAAAAAAAAAAAAACAAAACAAAACAAAACAAAAACAAAAATATTGCATAAAATCAAAAAAAATCCTCGTGGGTTTTAATTGTTGCTGGTGGCACTCTGGTCCTTGATTTTAATTTCTGATGGCCTCGTTTTCTTTTGAGTTTTTTTTTTTTTTTTGGTTTTGACCCCTTATTTATCCTTCCTTGAAAATTGGAGCCTCAAAGAGAGCTCCAAGCTCCAAGACCATACATCACATCCAAAGAATCATGGTTAGACGTTTGAGCATAGGCCACTTACTTACCTTAGTATTTGTTTGTGTCAGCTCCAGTCCTCGTCTGTTCTGTCTATGCCTAAACAACTGTTGGGCTCTCCTGCTCACCCACCACATCGTCTTCTTCTAAAGCCAGGCCAGAAAATATATTTTTTGGCATTCTTGGTTCTTTATTTTCTCTCCTCCATTGCATCTTTCATAGCAACATGTACTCTGGGTACATCTATTCACCACCATCTAAAGCCCATGTTAGAGAGATTTGCGATACATGGGAGGTTGAGAGATTAACTCCTAGCATAAGGTTTCTTGAGTTTGAATGTGTGGTTATCATCCTTCAATTCATTTCTTTATATAAATAGCCTAAATTATACAGCTTTAGAGTATTAGTAAACACACTTAAATATTCACTCGTACAGTGTTCTCTCTTGTTAACTAACATGGTATCATAGTCATCGACAGTGGGGTAGTGGGTTGTGGTCGGAACTGGGAGACGACACTGGAGTATGGGTTTCGCCGTCGACGGGGTCCTCACGCGCCACTGACGGAGTCTCCACACGCCGGTGCGTGTGGTAGTTTCCAACGTCTTCTCTAGTCACGATTTATATAGCTTAGCTTGTGTTCCTATGCTGAGTTTGCCCATGTATGGTTTGGGTATAAGGTTGTGATGGGGTATTGGAGTATTGTTGAGGCAATACATACAGGCGTACGGTAATTTTTTTTCTTTGTGTTTTGCTGAGTTTTATTTTGGAGAATGACTGAAGGAAAAATCATAACTATAGTATCTACCCCTTCTAAATTAATTGATATAATGCTTGCTTCAGATGGGTCTAATTTTGTTGAGTGGAAATTTTTGTTTAAAATAAATTTGGATAGCATGGGTAAAGACGAGCATCTAACTCAAGAGTGTCCAACAGAACCTAATGATGCGAAAGAGTGGAAAATAATGATAAAGCTCTTTTGTCTCGTATAATTAAAAAGGTGTTTGGCTGAGTATAGTGTTGCATTTGGCCAAATGGTGAACTTTGATAAGTCTAGTATCACTTTTAATTTAGTGCAAATACCAGGACTGAAGTATACATGCATGTGGCAGGGGTGCTAGGTGTGCGACAAGCAAACGACTTTGGAAAATATCTTGGTCTCCCATCTTTCCTAGGTCGTAATAAGTCAGCAGTGTTCCGCTACATTGAACAAATGGGTCCGAGATAGGATAAATATGTAGCAAAAGAAGTTCTTGTCGAGGGCGGGTAATGAAGTTTTTTGGTTAAATATATTGCTCAGGTCATGCCAATATACACAATGTCTGTTTTCCTATTACCTAACTCTGTCTGTACTGCCATCGAGAGGACTCTTAATAGGTTTTGGTGGGGTAAGGCTTTGAGTGGTGGGAAAGGGATACACTGGCTCAGCTGGACTCGAATGACTGTTCCGAAGAATAACGGAGGGTTAGGGTTCAAACGTCTTCATGAGTTTAATTTGGCGCTTTTGGCGAAGCAGGGTTGGAGGTTACTTATTGATCCTACATCTTTGGTTAGCCGTATCTTGAAGGCCAAGTATTTTCCAGACACTTATTTTCTCAATGCAACTATTGGGCACAACCCAAGTTATTTGTGGCGCAGTATATTAGTTGGCCAGGATCTATTACGTGATGGTGTGGTGCGTCGAGTGGGCAACGGAGAGGATACTTTGGTATGGGATTGGCCTTGGCTTATTGATAAAGATAATCCGAGGCTTCAAACACCATGCGTGGAGGAATTAAGAGGAACTCGAGTCTGTAATCTTCTTACACCTGATGCTGTATGGGATGAGGACTTACTGCGAGACCTTTTTGTTGAAGATGATGATGTTGCAAGAATCGTACGTACTCCTATCTCAACTAACTATCCAAACTCATGGTGTTGGAGTTATGACATGCATGGATCCTATTCTGTTCGTACTGGTTACCATACGCTCACCCGTAATTATATGCAGCAAGAATCTTCGCTGGAATTTACTGACTGGAGGAGGATGTGGAATCTTAAGGTGCCACCCAACATCAAGAACTTTCTATGGCGTTGCGTTCGCAATCTGTTACCTGTTCTAGAGGTTTTGCGTACTAAGCATGTTTCTGTCGGTGGTGGTTGTGTGTTGTGTGAATGTCCCGTGGCTAGTCAGGTTTGGGGATCTAATAGCATTCTGCATGGTATTTCTTTTGTGAATTTTGTGAAAGCTAAGTTGGCCAACCAAGACTGTGATTGTGGCATACATATGGCTGCCATCTTTTGGTCTTTGTGGAGGGTGCGGAATGATATGGTACGGAATGGCAAAACCTGGGCACTTAGCATGATCAAAGCTCATGTCAATTCTCTTATGATTTCATGGAAGCAGGCTTACATTCTAGGATGCCTTCTTTACAAGGTAATACCCGCTCATCTTCTGGCAATTGGCTATATCCTCCGCAAGGTCGTTTGAAATGCAATGTTGATGCTGCTCTTGTGGATGATAGTGTGAGCTTTGGAGTTGTGCTTAGAGATCACGGTGGCAGATTTGTTGCTGCATGTGCTGGTCGGTTGAATTGCGGGATCCCTATCTAGCTAAATCCATGGCCGTGAAAGAGGCTCTAACTTGGCTAAAGAATCGCAACATGGTTAATGTCATTGTCGAGACTGATTGTTTAAATTTTAGTTCCACTTTTAATTCACTATCTACAGACTACTCGTATATTGGTTTGATCATTAAGCAATGTTGTTTAATTGTTAGGGACATTAGAGACACTGTTGTCTGTCATGTCAATAGGTCAGCGAATCATGTGGCTCATGTGCTTGCACGGGCGGCTGGTTCTTTCCCTGTCCTTTCTGTGTGGGACTCTGTTCCGCCGAGTTGTATTTCGCATTTGGTTTCGTTTTGATATATTATGAAGTTGTTGTTTTCAAAAAAAAAAAAAATTGTATTGATAAGAAGATTATATTATCAATGCAATATTGTATGATTGTGAAGAAACTTGGAAGTTGATAGATAAATGGTTTCGTGGAACACAAAACTTAAGAAATGTGTTTTTTCCTTCTACTGTCGATTTAGCAAATCGTCATAGTACAAAATAAAATTAACTTAATTACTTTTCAGGTTGACTATGGTCATGTCAATTAACTCTTTTTAAAACAATTTTAAATATTTAAAAAAAAAAACTCATCTCTGGGTAAGTAGTTTTTATTTTTTATTTTTTAATTTCAAACTTTTTAAATATTTCAATTTTTATTTTCACGTGTAATTTAGCTAATTTGACTTTTATTTTAAATTTAAAAAATGCTATTAAAAAAATCAGATACGTCGGTGGAAGGGTCGGAACTCGGAAGGACTAATGTCTACGGAGTACATTATGACCCAGAAAATGAAAAATAAATTCCATTGAAATTTCTTCTTCTCCATTTCCAGTGGAAGCAAGGGTTAATCGAACTCAAAAACTGCAACTGATTCTGGGAACCGCATCAACTGCTCTCTCACTTCATCAATACTGTACTCAGCTGAAACAAGCAAGGGTTCTCAATCATCTGAAAATGGATAAATTTGATAAGCTGAAACTGGCCTCATCGTCTCTGGGTGAGAGATTGAAAACCGGCGGCGCCCAAATGAGTCGGATGTTAAGCACGAAAGTGAAGGAAATGCTGCAAGCGCCGACGCCGGAGTCGAAGATGGTGGACGAAGCGACGCTGGAGACGATGGAGGAGCCCAACTGGGGGCTAAATCTCCGGATTTGCGCGATGATCAGCAGCGAGGAGTTTAACGGGACCGAGGTGGTGAAGGCCATCAAGAGGAAGTTGCAGCAGCAGGGGAAGAGCGTGGTGACTCAGAGGCTGAGCCTCGATTTGCTGGAGACCTGCACCTCCAATTGCGACAAGGTCTTCTCCGAGGTGGCTTCTGAGAAGGTTCTGGAAGATATGATGCGGATGATTGATGATCCGAAGACTGACCATGGGAATCGGGTGCGAGCTATGCAGTTGATTAGGGCTTGGGGCGAGTCTGAAGACCTCAAGTACCTCCCCGTTTTCCGTCAAACTTATATGGTAAAACCCTCATTTAATCCTTTATTCTGTTTTCCTTTTTTGTTCGTCTTAAGGTATATTCTGTTGTTGTATGTATTTTCTTGTTCATAGTTGCAATCTATGAAATTTGTCCTTGCATTAGAAACTATAAATCTAGAAGACTAGAATGCTTGTATTGGGATACTTTGGGGGACAAAAACTGATTCTTGGGGGTAACCCAGCCTCTTAGTTTGAACGGTCAGCTATGAGCAACTTAGGCTATTTTACCTCCTTATGATCCTTTGCTAGAATCACAAGGTGGGTTGCACACCCTCGTATTGTGGCTTCAGGTTTCTCTCGTCACCCAAAAAAAATTCAATAAATATGTTGTGAGGTATTGATGAGTTCCTCGAAAGAATGATGTTGGGGTTTAAATTAGGTTTTGTCCATTCCCATTTACTTGACTTTAGATCAAGGGTAAACTTAAATATGGAGTTTGAGGCTCTAATTAGGTTAAATACTTGGAGATTAAATTCTTTAATTGTGTATTCTGTCCCATGTATACCTGAGTTTAGATTTAGATGACCTTTACTCTGATTTTCTTCTTTGCTTATTTAGAACTTGAAGACAAGGATACCTCTAGAAGTGCAAGATGGGAATGCTTCTCCCATGCAGTACCCTTTGGAGTCATACGTCAATCAACTGCCAGTATCACCACCGGGGAATTACCCTTTTCCTGAAGCAGGGTTGCAGAACCAAGAGCATGTAAGTTCCATTGATTATGGTGGTGGGTCTGTTGAAGAAAAGAGAGAATTTCTCGTAATAGCACGCAACAATCTGGATATTTTTTCCAGCATACTGAACTCTGAAGTTGAACCAAAACCCATCAAGGTTAGGCTACTATCTCCAAACCCCTATCAATGGTATTGGTATCTATTCAGTTAGTTGGTAATACTCCTCTGCTAGTGTTGTTTCCCCCGAAGATTCTGCTTGCTTTCATTGTTTTTTTGGGGTGACGAGGGAAACCCACAACCACTACCCGAGGGTGTGGACTGGGTAAACCCTGCCTTGTGACCCTAGCCGGCAAACCTAGGTTGCTCATAGTTGGCCGGCTCAAACCTAGAAGGCTGGGATTCAAACTCGTGACCTTTTGGTTACAAGTCTGTATCCTTAGCCATCTTGGCTAGGGTTATCCCCTGCTTTCATTGTTTTTGGTAACATATTCATTTGCCATTAGGCCTTGATATTTGTCTCATTGCCTAGTCTCTTGGATAGTTTTGATTGAGATCCTAGTGTGCTAAAGGAATCGGATTAGGGAACAACATTTGCTAAAATCATTTGTGCTTTCTTAGGACGATTTGGCAGTAAGCATGTTGGAGAATTGCAAGCAGTCTCTTGCAGTTATTAGAAGGATCATAGAAAGCACCTCTGATGATGAGGGGATGCTGTTTGAAGCTCTGAACCTACACGATGAAATTCAGAAAGTCATTTCCAAATACACAGAAATGGAAGCAGCCCTGGATTCAGGAGGCGAACTGCCTAAAACGGGTGATGTTGAAAGTGAAGCGACTAAGGATGCCTCGGATTCCGGCGGTGGTGATGTTGGAAGGAAAGTGCCTAGTGATGGTGATGTCAAAGAACCCCATATACAGTTGCCAGTCCAAGCTACAAGCACAGCCCATGGAGTAGATTCCTCAGAAGAAATGAGGTCTGGCCATGAAGCTGATAAGCCAGATTTCCCAGGGAATAATAAGGTTTAATGGGGGCTAATTGCACTCTGATCCGGTTGTCTAATAGTTAGTTGTAGTTGTAGGTGCTAGCTTTAGAAAAACTAAAATAAGATTGAACAGTCTGCATTAAGTAGTTGTCAAATAATCATCACAACGCCTTTAATGGAACTACTAGTAGTGTAAAATCTTCTTTTCCCTAGCATGAGCCTTATGGAGTTTGGACTCCCATATGTATTTATTTTTGTAATAAATCAAGCGGATTTCCATACTTCTCTCATTGCTTATTTCAAATGCCCAATCCTTTTTTCTTTAGATATTTTACACGTATTATTAGCTTTGACTTATCTTTTTTAGTAAATTTCTTTAATACTACTAACTCTATTACAATGTAGTAGGAGAGTTCCTATCTAATATTGCAGGTTACGATGGTGTTAACAAGAATTAAATTCATAATACTAGGTATGAGGATTATGAAGTATGAGGATTATACTTTATTCATTTGGACTAGTATATACAACATAAAATAAAAATTAAGATTTACGATTTACTTTCTTTCTCCAAATTTCCTTGGAAAACTAGGGCTCCCACCACAATCAAGATTCAAGCCTTCAAAATCAGGCTTCAAGCCTTCAAAATCTCATCTAGTCGTCGGTCACTTGTGTACGTATTTCTCCAAATCTCACCAACTCACAAACTACCACAAACTTATTCCACCAATACAAAAACATTGAACAAGTGAGATTGAGTATGTGAAAGGTAGAGTTGATATAGTTACTGGTAAGGATTTGAGGTTGAGACTCGAGATAATCAAAAAAGATGAGAGAAGAAAAGAAGACTAGAACTCTAGAAGAGTCGAATCAAATAGGGAGAGTAGAGAGTAGGGGTGTGGATTCATTTACCAAATCGAATTAATCGAAATTTTTAAAGTTTTAACTATTAACCAAACCAAATTGTTTATTACCGAATTAACCAAACCGAAATTCCTTTCGGATAATCGGTCAGTTAATCGATTAACCAAAATAAAAATTAACATTACCAATTATATCAATACTTATAATAATAAATCTATAAGAAAATATACAAAAATAATACAATAAAAACGATCCAAATATAAAAACACAAATTTAAAAATTGTAAGTATAAATAATAGTTAACTAAAGTGTGCGTGTGTGTGTGTGTGTATATATATATATATATATATATATATATATATATATATATATATATATTATATATATATATAAACACACATATATATGTATATATATATACACATATATATGTATATACGTACACATATATATATATGTATATACTATACGTATATTCATATATGTACACATATACATTCATGTAGATATATACATACATACACACACACATATATATGTATATATGTATACATATACATACACACACACATATATATATATGTATGTATGTATGTATAGGATAATTTTTAGGTGCATACCTACATTTATATATTATGTGAACCGATGCACTCATGTGGTGCATTAATTGGATGTAATCTGATGGTGGAAAGTATACCACACCTCCGGTTCCCTGGACCTTCGCTTAGACTAGTATGGGGCTTTTTTGTAATTAGGATCTGGTAGAGTATCGTTTGAATTACGAATTCAATTCTTTGTTTTCATTGTCCGATGATTCCGGTGGATATAGCTCATCTGGCGGAAGTGGTAGCCCCCTACCTCGACACTCTCCGGCCATGGATGCGGACGACGCACATTCATCAGGTTGGTGTGTCTTATTTATATGAAATGAAATGAAACCAATAAATAAGAAGCACTTGACTAGGATATCGGTTCCCTTGCTAATCTGCGTCCATATTTTTTTGCCAAGATTAGACTTTTGATGGTCTTTAATTAGATGTTGGGTTGCACATGAAGATGGAGTTGGTAGTTCTGGATGCGAACCTGGTTAGGAATGGTGGTTTTTTTTTTTTTTTTTTTTAAATAAAAATAAATTGATTAGATCGCATGTTTTTTAGTTTTCTTTGGAGAAACCCTTCGAGTCTTCAGGTTTGTCAAGCAATCGTTGAGTTTGCATGACTCGATGTTATTGTCGATGCAAACCGTTTGTGTCGTAGCGTATCTTTGCTGTTGTGGGTCTTAGTCTACATGACTACTAACTCCACCATGGTGGGCTCGTGATGACAGGGGTTGATGCAGTGGGGAGTCCGCTCGTTAGTTTGATGCACTGTACGACGGGTGTCACATTCGAAACCCACAAAACTTGGACTCCAACGGTTGATGCAGCATTGTTGCCAGAGGTTGGCTAGCGTTTCACAACCTTGGCCCACGGTATTAAGTTTTACATGGAGTACGCCCTTGTTAGTGGCTTTGACATACGACACAGTACCATGAAGCGAGATAGGGAGGGCACAATTAGCATGCACTATTTGGTATGCAACCGTCAAGGCATGAGAGGGGGTGGAAAACACCCAATCAATGAGGGCGACGATGCCGGGGGTGATAGCAACAAACAATGTAGGCGAAGGATTTCTAACAGGGTTGAGTGCAATGCGAAGATATGTTTGAGGAATGACCATACTAGGGAGTTCGTGGTGTCAGTATTTTTTTTTTTTTTTTCAATTTATCTTTACTATTTTTTGGACGGGAATTCTACAAAGGAGTATTTCCTTTTCCAATTTTAATTATTAATATATAGTATTTTATTAGATTGTCTTGCATGTTAATCAAAATATTATTCACGCTAATCTGACCATGCATTCATTTTCCAATGTTTTTTACATATAGATTAGAACATTTTTCTTAATTTTTAAATGATAATTAATATGTATGAATACATATGTTCACTACTGGGTGGTTGATTAAGAATAATATATATGTTTACTGTAAGGTGATTGAAAGCCTGAGAGAATGGTTGGTAAATAATGCAATATTACTAATTTATAATTAATACATATGAATGGTAGATTATAATATTATTCTACCATAATTACCATAATAATATTATAGGTGAATGAAATGAAATATGTATGTTCTTACCAATTGGCTGATTTTATGAATAAATATATATATGAATAATTAAAAAAATCAATATTATTAATCAATCATCAATTAATATTATTAATAAATAATAAATTAATTAATTAATTAATAAAATCAATATTTTGACTAAAATGCTCATACGTTTGAGCGGAAAAATTTGAGAGGAGGATATTACTTGTATAGATAGTATAAATACTATAAATTATAAAATACCATACATAATATTACCAATTATGCTATTATGTTATTACCTAATTAATATATCTTTTCAACACGATATTATGTTATTACGTTAATACTTTAATATAGAAACAATATTGCCAATTAATCTACCAAAAAAATATTGCCAATTAATAGATATTAGTTAATTTCCATTTCACATTTTCTTACCAAATAAGCTTTATAATTATTTGATAAATAAAATATTTAATAATTGACTATAAAAGTTTGTGCGAGAAAATGAAATAGGAAGATTTTCCTTTTTGGGATAGTATAGATTTTATTTTGCAACAATGTTTCCTTTTATGCGTATGAATAAAAAAACGGAGTAATAAATAACTATTCCAATTAGGCAATTACCGTAATACGGCTTAGGCGCTATTCTTAAAAATTAAGCATTACCATATAAGTTCAAATTTCCCTCTCTGTGCTTCGAACTCGAAGATGGTAGCTTCTTCCATCTCTGTCCTAAATTTTCTCCCATTCCCATATACATACCCGCCAAAACCGTTGTACGATTTCGAGCCCTAATTTCCACTCTCAATCTCCATTTTTCCTAAACTTCACACTTCTCTGACGGCCTAAGGTTTCTACGTTCAGTTCCCCGACCGCAAGATGCCGTCTCAACCATCCCCCGGCAAAATCCACCGGTTGGAGCTCGAGAATTTTAAATCCTACAAGGGATTCCAAACAATTGGCCCGTTTTACGACTTCACGGCCATCATTGGCCCCAATGGCGCCGGAAAGTCAAACCTCATGGACGCCATCAGCTTCGTCCTTGGCGTCCGCACTGGCCAACTCCGTGGCGCGCAGTTGAGAGATCTTATTTACGCATTTGATGATCGTGAGAAGGAGCAGAGGGGCAGGAAAGCTTTTGTCAGGATGGTCTATCAGTTGGCCAGTGGTACTGAAATTCAGTTTACTCGCAGTATCACTAGTGCGGGTTCCAGCGAGTACCTGATTGATGGAAGGGTGGTCAACTGGGACGAATACAATGCCAAGTTGAAGTCCCTTGATATTCTTGTTAAATCACGGAACTTTCTTGTGTTTCAGGTTGTTTTGCGCATTACCAATCATGCCAATATCTTCTCTTTTCAAATTTTCTACTTATCATTATTCATTTTTACTTGGAACTCATTATACACCTGTATTTCATTTTTGGTAATTGAGCTTTTTTGCCTTCACATTGGTCATGAAGTTGGAAGACCAAAGGTACATAAGGATTGTGGTACTAGTTCTTGAGAGTATAATCCAGAGAGGGTCTTAACTTGTTGGAATGCTCTGTAGGAGGGTTGTGAAATAACTGTATGGTTTTTAGGAGTAAGGGTGAAAAACTTTGAATCTGTATGTTCAGATGGAAACAAAGAATGAATTAAATTTTTAAAGAAAATTAAAATTTCCTTGGATTAGTGATCTAGAGATTTATTCTGCAGCCTAATGTTTCCTTGCTTTTGGTTGAATGTAACAAGATGGGATTTCTGTGAACCTGTGTGTGCTTGATTAACTATTATGTTATACAGGGTGATGTGGAGTCAATTGCATCTAAAAATCCTAGAGAGCTTACAGCTTTGCTTGAACAAATATCTGGGTCTGAGGAATTCAAGAGAAGATATGATGAATTAGAAGAGGAAAAAGCTAGAGCTGAAGAAAAGAAGTCACTTGCTTATCAGAGGAAGAAAACAGTAAATATGGAGCGAAAACAGAAGAAGGAACAGAAGGAAGAGGCAGAAAAACATCTTCGCTTACAAAGGGAGCTGGTATGGCTTCAGAGTTTTATTAACACGTTTTGCATGCAGACTTCTTGATCTTTTATCAGAGGAAAAAGCATCATAGTTGTGCTTTGCTACTGGTTATGCTGTTTGATTGCTAACTGCTTCTCCTAACATAAGTTTGAATGTTTGGTTAGTGATTATAATGAGAGATTTAACAAATTATTTTGGCATCAATTCATCAAATACAATTTATTTGGGAGCAAATACCAATTTTGGTCCCACGACTATTAACAAAAGGACAGTTTTAGTTCACATGTTTAATTCCTACCAATTTTCATCTCCGAATATTGTTTTAGTACCAATTTTCATCCACAACTATTGATTTAGTACCAAAATTCATAACTCTTGTCACCCTTCTGTTTAAGACATGCCGAAATCTAAAATATTTAAGGGTATTTTTGTTATTTTCAACTTAAATCCCAATTTGAGTATGAATAATTGAATAAAGGGATTTAAGCCATAAGATTGATTCCAATTTGCAATTCTCCTCCTCATCCTACCTTAATTTGAGGAGGAGAAATGCGAATTGGGATCAATATTAGGGCTTAAATCCCTTAATTCATGCTCAAATTGGGATCTTAATTTGAAAAAGGATGAAAATACCCTTAATAATTTCATATTTCGGCATGTAATTTTGACACTAAAACAATAGTTTTGGATTAATTTTGGCCCTAAAACAATAGTAGGAATTAAACATGTGGACCAAAACTATCATTTTGCTACTACTCCAGGGACCAAAATTGGTATTTGCTTATTTATTTGGTTATCTATGAAAAATATGCTAACATTTTGGTGGTTATTTACGGAAGAATTTTTAATTTTTGCTCATGGCTACCTGTAAAGTGCAATTGTCTGCTTTGTCCAAGAGTTGGCTTTGAAGCGTTGTACTTGTCAAGTTTCAAATATAAGCTTTAGGTCATTCTTCAACAGATGTGCATCGTAGATTTTGTATAGTGGGTTTTTTTTAAGGGGAAGCTAATTACTTTGTTATTACCGTAGAGTAGTAGAATTAGTTACTAGTCAGCTTTGCATGGACTCAACAGTGTCTAATCTGCAAAGCATGAAGGTCGGGCCTATACATGTTTAGTCTTGTTCTCTGCCTTAATATCCCTTTGTGTTTGCCCCATGCTGTTAATCTCTGCCATTCCTCTCTTTTGCAGAAAAATTTGAAGCAAGAGCACTTTCTATGGCAATTATTCAATATAGAAAATGATATTACAAAGGGCTCTACAGACCTCAAAGCTGAAGAAATAAGAATAAGGGAAATTGCTGATGAACTGGAAAAGTACGAAAATGAGGCAAGAGAAAAGAAAAAAGAACTAAGTGGATACATGAGAGAACTTGCATTGTATGAGAGGAAGATTGCAGACAAAAAGAGTAAACTTGACAAGAGTGTATGATTACCTAATCTTCCTTTTCTCTTTTCTGCATTTTGATTTATGGGCTCTTGTACTTGAAGCTTGATTTAAATCTTTGCTCTGCATATCTAATTTGAGGCCATACCTCTGTACTGTATGCACACTCCAGTCTCCACTCTTCAATTACTAAATCAAGTGAAGGGTGAATGCCTAATGCTTTTGTGAAGTCTTGCACTAGTACTTTAATACATGGATGCGAATTATTTTAAATTTCTGCTATTTGGAACTTCTTAGAATTTTGGTAGATGATGCATCGACCTCACTAAGGGTGTGTTTGGTTCAAACATTGGAATCGGAATGGTAATGTGAATTAAATACTTGGTAATGGTGATTGGTTTAAGTAGGAGGAGTCACTTTGTTTGGTAGTAAATAGGAATTGGAATCAAAATAAATAATTAATTAATTAAAATACAAATAAATAAATATATAAAAATATATAATACATATATATACAGATAAATATATATATATATATATGTGTGTGTGTGTGTGTGTGTGTGTGTATATATTAAAATTCCATATTTAATGCATGGACAATGACCTTTTTTTATTTCTCCCTTATTTTTGATTTTTGTAATTACTAAAGGATTTGAATCCAATAGTAGGATAACAAAAATAGGCAAACAAACATGGTAATGGGTATCAAAACCCATAGTAAGGTGCAAAAGTCCCCAACCAAACACCACCTAAGTCACTATGCAACTTTTAAGTTGTTACTTTTGCATGGCACGTTTTAAAATACTTTTAATCGCCAGGTTTCTGTGTTATCAATCTTGTTGTAAAATAATGAAGTTTAACACTAATAATTCTTTTAACTTTTATTTGTATAGCAACCAGAAGTTGTAAAAAAGAAGGAAGAAGCATCTCGCATTAATTCTAAAATTAAAAGCACCAGTAAAGAGCTAGAAAAGAGACAGGGAGAAAAGAAAAAGCATGCTGCTGAGGTTCAGAAACTTGAGAGAGACCTTCTAGATATCACTGAGCAACTGAATGAATTGCGTAAAAAAAGTCACGAGGCAGGTGGGAAACTTCAATTGGCTGACAGTCAGCTGGAGACATATCATCAAATGTGAGTCCTGATTTTTTTGCTATATTATCATGCATGTATCAACATTTTTTTAGTCAGAATGCATGATGCCATAATGTGAAAAATGCCACTTCAAAATTTATCTTTTGCTTACAAGGATAATATCTAGTTAAAGATGCATTATGGGAATCTTTCATCTGGTTAAAATTTCAACTGGACCAGAATTTGAAAAGATTTTAAGGAATGCACCTTTCCATCAAATTCTACAGTAGTGTTAATTAAATATGATAAAAGGCTTTGTTGTCAAGAGGCAGAACTGTATCAGTGTTTTAATAAGGGACTGGTAGTTTACACTTATTCTCTACTAAATTTCTAATTTCAAAATGTTCTTCTACTGATCTGAAGGCATTTATTTATGCCACAAAGAGTAAGTTCAATGCTCTATTAAAAGACATCACTAGACTTGTATAACTGTAGTTTTTAAAATAAAGCTCATCTAATTTAACTCATAATATGTTGACTAGATAAGTGTCGCTTTGACGGTTTTCATTTCATTTATGACTTCTAGAAAATGGGTTAGTATCACTAATGATTTTGAGTTCCCTCTTATTTTCAATTCACATGCTTAATGTATTGTATTTCTACTGCTTTTGAGTTTTGACTGTGGAATGGAGTTCAAAATCCAAAAAGTAGTGCTTTTGCTTTACTGCCTAATGGAGTCATGTTAAAATTTTGTTCTGTTTTATTTATATTCATTTATTGTATTTGTCCATATTTATTTTCAATCCTCTTACCTCTTGTTTCATCTGAAAGAATCTAATATTATGATTATTACTATCCTTGTTTTAAATTTGAAAATAATCAAAATATACCTTCGTCATATCTCGCTAGTCGCTACTGTTGATGGTTTTTGTTTCCCTGTAGGACTGTTCAGTTTTGAAACTTGTAGAAGTTACCATTTTGCATATAATGATGTAACTTTATAAATCCCTTTAGAGTCTTAGGCTTTTTTTTGTTAGGTATAATGAGTGCATCACATATAGTGGATCTTGTATTAGGATATAAATTTTTTTATTATTATTATTATTTTTTTTCAGCAAGGAGGAAGCTGGCATGAGAACTGCAAAACTAAGGGATGAAAAGGACATCTTAGATAGGAAACAAAATACTGATATTGAGGCTCAAAAGAATTTGGTAGAAAATCTTCAACAGTTGGAAAATCGGAAGCAAGAGCTTGAGTCTCAGGAGAAACAAATGCGAAGTAGATTGAAAAAAATGATTGAGGAAGTCAAACAACACAAAGAAGAACTAACACTAGCAATTAAGGAACAGCGTGAGATGAGAGATAAACATGCAGATTCCAGGTCACTCATCTCAAATTTCCAACGGTTATTATTTTCTAAAGATAGTACAATGGCTCTAGCTGCTTATTGATTTCATAATCTCTATACGTAAAAAAAATGACTTGTTTACTATATATGCTCCTTATTTGTTAAATGTGATCTTTCTTTTGTGGTGAAGACGCAAATATGAAATGTTGAAGGCGAAAATTGATGATGTAGAAAATCAACTACGTGAGCTGAAGGCTGACCGACATGAAAGTGAGAGAGATACGAAAATTTCTCAAGCAGTTGATAATTTGAAGCAGCTCTTTCCTGGTGTTCATGGTCGCATGATTGATCTCTGTAAGCCTATACAAACAAGATATAATCTTGCTTTAACTGTTGCTATGGGCAGATTTATGGATGCTATAGTTGTTGAAGATGAACACACAGGCAAAGAATGTATCAAGGTATGGGCAGTAACCATATTTTCCTAGCAATCCTTTGCATGAATGCTTTGTGCCTGGACTCACATGGTGGAAATCATCTAGAATAACTTCATTTACTAGGAAGGTGGTACATGTTACTGTTGAGTAACTGACTAACTGCCTTATGTAAATGATTAATTCTGTTAAATTTATGGTGTCTACTTGCCTGCCTACAGTATTTAAAGGATCAAAAGCTTCCTCCCCAGACATTTATTCCGCTTCAATCTGTACGTGTAAAACCAGTAATGGAGAGGCTACGTGCATTAAATGGAACTGCTAAACTGGTGTTTGATGTAATCCAGTATCCTCTTGCTCTAGAATTCTTTTTATATGCTAGGATTTATCCCTTTATATACATTCTTTTTGTTTCTATGTTTAAACCATCCAGTTACTTCTCACTGTTATGTGCCTTTGCTTTGTTATTTGACTATCCATCATACTCAAGATCTCTTAGTCTCAGTGAATTTGGTAAAGTCATGCTCTCTTTATTGAGTTATGGCAATAGCATAAAAATTTGTGCATGATGCCCTGACCAAGTCCTCTAGTTTTATTACATGAGACAGGTAGGAGTCTCTATATGTAGATTGTAGGATTCTCTATATCTTTTTTGTTTGGTTCATTGTAAAACATGTATCTGTTCTATCCTTTTCTATAAAATCAAAATCCAAACAGATGCTATGAGGTTATGTGCTTAACAGTACCAGATTTGAACCAACATTGGAGAGGGCAATAGTATTTGCCGTTGGTAATACCTTAGTTTGTGATACGCTTGATGAGGCCAAGCGTCTTAGCTGGAGTGGAGATAGATTTAAAGGTAAAATCTTAAATGCATTTTGGGGGGGGGGGAAGGAGCCGTATATTACTATTACCATAAGTCCATTTATACTAATATCTTGCATTGTGCTTGTAGTTGTGACTATTGATGGGATTTTGTTGACAAAATTGGGTACAATGACTGGTGGTACAAGCTCTAGTATTGAAGTACGCTCCCAAAAATGGGATGACAAAAATGTTGATGGTATGTGCAATGGAGTCAGGGGTGTCAAAGTGGGTTGAGGCCCGCAGCTGGCCCTAAACCGCCCCACCTTGGGGTGGGTTAGGGTTGAAAATTTTTGGCCCGCGGGCTTGCTAATATTTAAAAGAAGTGATTTTTTAAATAGAAATGTTACAACTCATTATTACATTCAAATATTTATAACATATTCATTCTTTTTTAAATCATATTATACATTATTGTACATTGTATTGTATATAATATAAATATAAATTAATACTTTTGTATAAAAAATGAGTACAAATTTATGATTATAATTAAAACATCATTATCCATCAAATTATAGTACGTATAAATTAAAATTTATATGAACTTTCCTAATTTTTATATTGAAATATAGTATGCAATATAAAATAAGTATTTTTTTAAAAATTTAAATTCTAAGTTAGCCTGCGGGCAGGCCCGTGAGGCCTTCCAACCTTCATGGGGCTGGTTAGGGCCAAAGAAGTTTTGCCTACAGGGTTCGTGAGTCGGCCTGCCAAATTTCTAGGCCGCAGCTGGGCCCGCCCGCCCGCATTGACACCCCTAAATGGAGTGTATCTAAATACCTCTGTTTTTTTTTTTTTTTTCCTCTCTGAGTACTCAAAAAAAAAACCTCTGCTTTAGTTGCAAAATGTTTTAATTATGGCCTCAGGACTAAAGACGAAAAAGGATGCACTTGAATTGCTCTTGGAGGATCTTGGTTCAATTAGAGAGATGAATCTCAAGGAGTCGGAACTATCTGGCAAAATCACTTGGCTTGAAAGGAAAATTCACTATACAGAAATTGAACAGGTTAATGGAGTAAATTGCGCCACATTTCTAATTTCCATGAATCTTCTCTTACTATGCATTTGGTGAAGAGAAATGTGCTGCTCGATATTGGTTTAAATTGTAAATTAACATTGCCAAGTGCTTCTAATTCATTGCACTTTGACCAGCCTAGTATTAAATACTCCATTTGTCCCATTTTGTTGTATTTAGTGCTTTAGGTTGACTGGACTAAAAAGTTTTAATACTCTTAAGCTCAACTTTTGAAATTAAAAATTAGATATTATGAACTATACATTATGCATCACTTATTTTAAGAATCACAATTCAGAGTTTTAAAGACATATGTTTTTAAGAATTGGTCAAAATTAGATCATGTTGACTCTTGAGAAATGAAACTTGGCAATCTTTTTGGAATACAGGAGTAATAGATAAAGTTTAGGGTTGTTGGTTAGCTTCCTTGCTGTCACCAGCTTTATTTAGGTTGTAGTCCATGTTGATATTTAGTTCAAACTTCAGATGTAGAATTGAATTTAATATAGCTTAGACAAGTGAATCGGTTATTTTATTAGTATGTTGGACCTTTTTATTGGATGAGAGATTGAAGATCAAAGGTTTCACTCTGGATACTTTCAGTCCTCAAATCTGTTGATGATTAAATCAGTTGTAACTCTTCATATATGGTTAATCTCTTCCTAGAAAATAATTTTTTTCCTACTTGTTATGACTTATGACTATATTAGTTATTACATATATATTTTTTTTGCAGAAAAGTATTGCTGATAAACTTACGAACTTGAATCGTGAAAGGGAAACCATTGAAAATGAGATTGATCGCATGAAGCCTGAACTTAAAAAGGTCTGTAGTGCTCTTTTTCCCTCTCTTTAGGAGCATGATCATGTGGCAGCTATTATACTACACAACTCGCTCTTGGTTTTCTGCAGTTGGAAAATGCCATCGGTGGAAGGACTAAAGAGATCCTGTCTCGAGAGAATAGGATCAATGACATTGTTGATCGCATCTATAAGGAGAGATTCAGCAGTTTTGTTGGGGTGGAAAATATTCGTGAGTATGAAGAAAACCAGCTCAAAGCTGTAGAGCAGATGGCTGAAGAAAGGCTTAGCCTGCACAATCAGCAATCAAAGATTAAATATCAGTATGTTTTTTGCCTGAGTTTATATGTTATGGTGATGCTAGCCTTAATCTTCTATTTGTGATCATCCTTAATGAATAGTTGAATTCTGTACTTTCTGATTAGTACCACAAGTAAAATATCAGAGAGGAGAGAGGAGATTGCTGCTATAAGCAGTCCAGGAAGCTTTTGACCTCTTATATAAGGATCGGTTTACATACTTAATTGGTGTACACATTACAATATAACCATAAAACACCACATCTCTCCTTGACCTAAGCAAAGGCTCCGATTCCTTGATTGCTTTATATTTTTATGGATATGGTCAACCTTGCATAGTGTCTTGGGTTGTACCCTGCATTGGTGTAGACTATTAAACATTATACTATAACCACAAAACATGGCATAACTACCCACAATTGGCAGAATTTTTCTGTTGACTTGGTTCATGAGTCCATCTATGTAATTGAGGTTCAAACAGGGATAGTCAAGAGTGTAATCATTGTTCCCTGAGACATAGAATAATAGATTCCCACGCACCTTGTTTGTGGCCATTGATTTGTTGCACTGCTGATCATTCATGCATTAGAAGTTCGAAGATGTGCAGCAATGTTGGGTAAATTAATTTTTAACTTCACATTAAGGATTGTTTTAGTGGTCATGTTAATGATTTAAGAGGTATAACTTTGCTTAATGATTAAGTGTTTAAGCAGTTATATTGCAGTTTCTCTTCTCTCTCTCTCTCTCTCTCTTTTCATGCATAATCTGTGGGGATGGGGGATAGTTTGAACCTATCATCTTAAAAACACTTGGAGAGTATGCAGCTTTGACATACTGATTTCTTACTGTAATGCAATACATATTAATAATATAGCAATTCCCAGATTGGAGTATGAGCAGAAGCGGGGCATGGATTCAAGGATTACCAAATTGGGAGCAACACTTGTCAAGTTAAAGAATGATTTGTCAGAGGTTGAGGAGAGTGAGAAGGAACTGAAATCAACAATAGAAATGGCAATTAAAGAAATTAAGCATTACAAAGAAGAAGTAACAGGTATGTAAATCAACTTTAGAATTATTTTCACTTTTGGTCCCATGAGGTCACTTCTAAATGTGATCCTCAAGTATTACTTTTGCCACATTTGGTGCACTGTTGGTAGAAACCAGTCAGAATTCATCACATTTCTAGTTCATAACTATATGGTTTTGAATTGGAAACATGATGTAAATATGTAATTGGGTTTTCTACTAGAGATTTGGTTGGAAAGACCAAATGTGGGTTATGTGGCAAAAGTAATGCTTGGGGACCAAGTTTGATGGCAACCTAAGAGTCATGAGAAAAAAATGGAAACAATTCATGAACTTATTTATGTAGCTCTGAACAAGGTTCTTCTTGTTATTTCTTAGGCTTTGGCTATTGAGATCTTACATATATGCATGTATAAACAATTGACATTGAAGATATATAATGTACACAAATGCAAGCGGTGTGCTTCTGATGTAGTATGAATAAGATTTGGAGATTGATGCTAAAAATACTCCCTACAGATCATTCACAGTCACTTTTGCTATTTTCGTAGTTAATTTGACCAAATTTCACTTTACGTTTTGATATTGGTAAATTCAGTTTTTGAAAACTAACATAATTATATTATGATACTACAAAACTAACAAAAGTACTATTTGACTCTGCTCAAAAGTTAAAAATCCAAGTCAACATAAATGGTACATGAGTGAAATTCCTCCTTACTAAATACTCCATTCTGGCAGTTTTCTAGGATGACAAAATGATTGAGGGGCATGGATTCAAGCAATGGATGTAAAACGTTTTTATTCTGTTTATACTATTTTTTTCCTGAACTGTTATAATAATTTTAATTCAATATTCAATAATCTTAATCATCAAAGGATTTATAAGTCCTTTTTTGTGTAGCGTGGAAATCCAAATCAGAAGATTGTGAAAAGGATATACAGGAATGGCAGAAAGAGAAATCTGCTAAAACAACAAACATTGGCAAACTTGGTCATCAAAAAAAATCAAAGGTTGGTCTTATTAGTGACTGTCTTGCAAATTTTCATGCATAAACTAACAGGTGCAGATGCATTGAAGATTCAACAATCATATTTTTCTGGCATGAAGCTACAGATGGAAAAGGGGTAAAAAGATAATACTAATACATTCTTCCTGGGGGTTTACAGGAGGCACAGATTGAACAGTTGAAATCACGGAAGCAAGAGATATTGGAGAAGTGTGAATTAGAGAATATTAGCATTCCGACTATCTCTGATCCAATGGATAGAGATGAGACAACTCCTGGTCCTGTTTTTGATTTCAGTAAACTCAGTAGAGCTTGTCGGGAGAATAATGGACCATCTGATAGAAGGGGGAAACTTGAAGAAGAATTTTCAAAGAAAATATCTACACTGATGTCAGATATTGTAAGAACTGCTCCGAATCTGAAGGCCCTTGATCAATATGAGGCTCTGCGGCAGAAAGAAGATGCTGTTACTAAGGAATTTGAAGATGCAAAGAATGAAGAGAAGAAAGTAACTGATGAGTACAACAGAGTGAAGGAGACAAGGTATGTTTCTTCATCTCCACTGTTCTTCAAAATGTTCTCATACATTTTACATTAAACTTTACTACTTTATTAACGTCTCACCAACTTTGCTTTCCCATCTTGGTGCAGAATAGTAAATGGGCTGTAGAGTTGCCCATCTCTGGGGGTGGAATATGAAAAAATCTGTGTAGTTTTGTATGGTATAAAGGTGGTCTAATTGGGAATCCTTAATGAGGCTGGGGCCTCCCACTTCAAGGAAAAGTAATCTGTTTCAACTCTTTCAATTAGAAAGAGAGTACTTGGCACCATCTTTCTAGCTGGGTATCAATGTGTCACCTAGGCGGATGAAATTGGGATTCTCTTATTTCAATGCTAAACTTCAATCTTTCATCAATAGTCTGTGTTTTTCAATGATACCAAACACACACTATTGAAATTTAGTCATGAGATTAAAAAAAATTGAAATTGTGATTATTTTCCAATAGTGTGTGTTCGGTATCAACTGTTGTCCTATTTCTGTATTTCAATCTGTTTGAATATTGTAAATACTGAGTCTTTGACTCTCATTGTCAGGTATGAATTGTTCATGAAGGCTTTCAATCATATATCTGGCAATATAGACAAAATTTACAAACAACTCACAAAGAGCAGCACACACCCCCTTGGTGGCACAGCATATCTCAACTTGGATAATGAAGATGAACCATACTTACATGGCATTAAGTACACTGCAATGCCACCGACAAAGCGCTATCGTGAAATGGAACATCTATCTGGTGGAGAGAAAACTGTAGCTGCACTTGCATTGCTCTTTGCTATCCACAGGTATGCTTCTCCTGACATGGAGTTCCTTGTAAATGTTGAGAGAATAATGTGTATTCGTATATATCTCAATCATTAGAACTGTACAGACTACCACTACTTATACAGAATAGAGGAAACCCTAATGGGCTTATCTATAAACGGGCTTTAGGGTTTAACACTCTTTGCTATCCACAGGTATGCTTCTCCTGACATGGAGTTCCTTGTGTCGTTAAAAAATGACCTACTCTGAGTGAAATGTTGGGGTTCTATCTTTTTTACAAGGCAATCTGAGTATTCATCGGTTTATTTTAATAATTTTTGTATATGTATATATATATACCTTGTTTGAAATTATTTCTCACATCCAAGTTGCAATGGGAATTATCTATGATCTGATCTAGATGTTGTCTAAACTGTAGTTTGATGTGTTTCTGCTGTGGAATTTTCAGTTTTAGGCCTTCACCATTCTTCATATTGGATGAAGTGGATGCTGCATTGGATAATTTAAATGTTGCCAAGGTTGCGGGATTTATTAGATCAAAATCATGTGGGGGAGCCCGGCTTAATGTGGACACCGAGGAAGGGTGTGGGTTTCAAAGTATTGTGATATCTCTCAAGGATAGCTTTTATGACAAGGCTGAAGCTCTGGTCGGTGTGTATAGAGATTCTGATAGAAGGTGAGGTTCTCTCGAATCTCTACTAGTTTCATTTCATTCTTTAACAAAATATACATACATGCTGAGTGATCTATTTTTTCCTTCGCCCCAGTTGCTCAAGGACGCTGACATTCAATTTGACCAAGTGCTGTGAATCATGAGCACATTTTACCAATTCTGATGAGCCATGCTCGGCATGGTGTATATACTAGCAGGGTTATTTGTGAGATAAGGAGAGGTAGGAATAGAGGTCCGTGGTAGTAGTAATATCTGGACGTATTAAATTTAATGTCAGTAGGGTACCAAATTAAGTATTTGTTGCAGCAGCAGGGGAAGAGCGTGGTGACTCAGAGGTTGAGGCTGGATTTGCTGGAGACCTACACCTCCAATTGCGACAAGGTCTTCTCCAAGGTGGCTTCTGAGAAGGTTCTGGAAGATATGATGCGGATGATTGATGATCCGAAGACTGACCGTGGGAATCGGGTGCGAGCTATGCAGTTGATTAGGGCTTGGGGCGAGTCTGAAGACCTCAAGTACCTCCCCATTTTCCGTCAAAGTTATATGGTAAACTCATTTAATCCTTTATTCTGTTTTCCTTTTTTGTTCTTCTTAAGGTATATTCTGTTATTGTATGTATTTTCTTGTTCATAGTTGCAATCTATGAAATTTGTCCTTGCATTAGAAAGTAGAAACTAGAAATCTAGAAGACTAGAACGTTTGTATTGAGATACTTTGGGGGACAAAAACTGAAATTCTTGGTCAAAACGTTAAGGCTAAGATTTAAAATTCAATAAATATGTTGTGAGGTATTGATGAGTTCCTTGAAAGAAAGGGTGTTGTCCATAAATAATCATCAGTAATACAATGGAGCTTAGTTCTAAGGGAGGATGCAGAAACAATAACCATTCCCCTTTTACTTTAATTTAGATCAAGTGAACTTAAATGTGGAGTTTGAGGCTCCAATTATCTTAAATAGTTGGAGTTTAAATTCTTTAATTGTGTATTCTGTTCCATGTATACCTGAGTTTAGATTTAGGTGACCTTTGTTGAACATATGATATATAACCTAAATGTGCAGTCCAACTATTAGTTTAGGCTTTTAGTTGAGATGGAGCACATGCTTCAATTTGGGTCATGGGTTAGAATCTCTGCGTCACCCAATAAAAAGAGATTGGTCCAAAGTAACCGGCTATCAGCTTAGGCTTTTAGTTGAGATGGAGCATACACTTCAATTACCTTTACTCTAATTTTCTTCTTTGCTCATTTAGAACTTGAAGACAAGGATACCTCTTAGAAGTACAAGATGGGAACGCTTCCCCCATGCAGTACCCCTTGGAGTCATACATCAATCAACCGCCAGTATCACCACCAGAGAATTACCCTTTTCCTGAAGCAGGGTTGCAGAACCAAGAGCATGTAAGTTCCATTATTTATGGTGGTGGGTCTGTTGAAGAAAAGAGAGAATTTCTCGTAATAGCACGCAACAATCTGGATATTTTTTCCAGCATACTGAACTCTGAACTCTGAAGTTGAACCAAAACCCATCAAGGTTAGGTTACTACCTCCAAACCCCTATCAATGGTATTGGTATCTATTCAGTTATTTGGTAATACTCCTCTGCTAGTCTTGTTTCCCCCGAAAATTCTGCTTGCTTTCATTGTTGTTTTTTGGGGTGACGAGGGAAACCCACAACCACTACCAAAGGGTGTGGACTGGGTAAACCCTGCCTTGTGACCTTAGCCGGCAAACCTAGGTTGCTCACAGTTGACCGGCTCAAACCTAGAAGGCTGGGATTCAAACTCGTGACCTTCTGGTTACAAGTTTGTATCCTTAGCCATCTTGGCTAGGGTTATCCCCTGCTTTCATTGTTTTTTGGTAACATATTCATTTGTCAGTAGGCCTTGATATCTGTCTCATTACCTAGTCTCTTGGATAGTTTTGATTGAGATCCTAGTGTGCTAAAGGAATCGGATTAGGGAACAACATTTGCTAAAAGATCATTTGTGCTTTCTCAGGACGATTTGGCAGTAAGCATGTTGGAGAATTGCAAGCAGTCTCTTGCAGTTATTAGAAGGGGATCATAGAAAGCACCTCTGTTGATGAGGGGATGCTATTTGAAGCTCTGAACCTTCACGATGAATTTCAGAACATCATTTCCAAATACACAGAAATGGAAGCAGCCCTGGATTCAGGAGGCGAACCGCCTAAAACAAGTGATGTTGAAAGTGAAGCGACTTAGGTTGCCTCGGATTCGGTGGTGATGTTGGAAGGGAAGTGCCTAGTGATGGTGTAAAATAGTTGTCTAATAATCATCACAATGCCTTAATAAATGAAGCATATTTCCATAGTTCTCTCATTGCTGATTTCAATTGCCCAATCCTTTTTTCTTTAGATTTTGTAATAAATGAAGCTTTTGACTTGTCTTTTTTAGTAACTTGATTATGAATTAACACAACGATCATGGGTTTGTAAGACGCATTGCGTCTATTACTAGCGAGCTCCTGCTTACAGGTTGCGAGGGTGTTAGCATAATATCAGGAATTAGAATTATGTTTTATCTCATTTAGCTAGTAGAAAATATATACTCTGTAGTCTGTACAACATAAAATGAAAATTAGAATTTATGATTTACTTTCTTTCTCCAAATTTCTTTAGAAAAGTAGGACCTTTGGGCTTCTTCTACCACAATCAAGCTTCAAGCCTTCAAAATCTCCAGTATGGTTCACACAATAGTGTAAATCATACTATCAAATAATGTGTATTTAGTATAAAAACAATATACTTTTAATATATTAAACATGTACATTGTGTACTGAATGTACATTATATTGTATAATATACATTTAATACACAAATAATGTACATTTAGTACATTAAAATGTACTTTTTGTTATGGTGCACACAGTATTATATGAAGCATGGTCACACAATAATTTGCCATCTCCCTTGGTCACTGGTCACTTTTTTTTTTTTTGAAAACTATCAAGCTTCAAGCCTTCAAAAAAAAAGTCACTGGTCACTTACGTATGTATTTCTCCGTATCTCACCAACTCATAGACTACCACAAACAAGGATTCCACCAATACAAAAACACTGAAGTAGTAAGATAGAGTATTTGAGTGACAAAGTTTGATATAGTTACTTGTTAGGATTTGAGGTTGAGACTCGAGAGAATAAAAAAAGATGAGAGAAGAAGAGAAAACTGGAACTCTAGAAGAGACGGATAGTAGAGAGTAGGAGTGTGCATTCAGTTAACCGAATCGAATTAATCAAAATTTTTAAAGCGTTAACCGTTAATCAAATTGAACTGTTTATTACCGAATTAACCGAATCGAAGTTTTTTTTTTTTTTGCTAATCGGTCGGTTAACCAATTAACCAAATTTTTTTTAGCTAAATTTTAAATCCTTAAACTTATAAATAAAAATTAACATTACCAATTATATCAATACCTATAATAATAATTCTATAAGAAAATATACAAAAACAATATAATAAAAACATAAATTTAAAGAGTGTAATATATATATATATATATATATATATATATATATATATATATATATATATATATATATATATATACATATACATATATATATATATAGGGGTGCACTCTCGTGCGTACTCTCGCTCAGGAGAGAACTGCAGACAAATCACAGCCGTCCACGTGTCCAGATCAACGAATCAGATGCAATTTAAAAAAAATGACGCGGTGACATTTTCGTAAATAACTGAAACTTTGGTGCACCTAGATTCACTTACAAGTGCACCTAGTTTCATTTAAAAATGCACCTATTTTCACTTACAAGTGTGAGTAATTTACCTGTTAATATTCATGTACCTATTTTCGCAAATATTTTCACTTACAGATGCAAGTAATTTACCTTGGTAATATTCATGCACCTGGTGCACCTAATTATAACATTAAGTGCACCTAATTATAACAATAGGTGCACATAGTTAAAACATTAGGTGCACTTAATAACAATATGTGCACCTAGTTATAACATTAGGTGCATTTAAAATTGATGCTCAGTGTATAATTCACTTGCACCTATAATACATTTTACTTGCATCTGCAATACATTTATTTGCACTTGTGCAAGTAATTTACTTTGTTAACATTCATGCACATGGATGCAACATATGTGCACCTAGTTATAACATTAGGTGCACTTAGTATTGATGCTCATTGCACAATTTACTTGCACTTGTAATACATTTTACTTGCACGTGCGCACCTATTTTCACTTATAGGTACAAGTAATTTATCTTGTTAACATTTATGCACTTGGGTGCACCTAGTTATAACGTTATGTGCAACTACATTCCGGACACGTGGAGCGTTGTGATTCGTCCGCAGTTCTCTCTTGGGCGACCAGTACGCACCTGAACGCGATCCTATATATATATATATATAAAACAATTTTTTGATGAAAAATATCCATAACAAATAATAATGAAATTGTATTTGATTTATTTTAATTTTATTTTTCAACAAAGTTTCCTTTTATCCACATGAAAAAAAAATAAAAGTAACTAAAATTACCGTAATACGGCTTAGGCGCTTGGACTACACTGCGCTATCCTTAAAAATTCAGCACTACCATATAAGTCCGTATTTCCCTCTCTGTGCTTCGAACTCGAAGATGGTAGCTACTTCCCTCACTGTCCTAAATTTTCTCCTAAATATCTACCCGCCAAAACCCTTGTACGATTTCGAGCCCTAATTTCCAACTTTAACAGTCAAATTTCCACTCTCAATCTCCATTTTCCCTAAACTTCACACTTCTCTGACGGCCTAGGGTTTCTACGTTCAATTCCCCGACCGCAAGATGCCATCTCAACCATCCCCCGGCAAAATCCACCGGTTGGAGCTCGAGAATTTCAAATCCTACAAGGGATTCCAAACAATTGGCCCGTTTTACGACTTCACGGCCATCATTGGCCCCAATGGCGCCGGAAAGTCAAACCTCATGGACGCCATCAGCTTCGTCCTTGGCGTCCGCACTGGCCAACTCCGTGGCGCGCAGTTGAGAGATCTTATTTACGCATTTGATGATCGTGAGAAGGAGCAGAGGGGCAGGAAAGCTTTTGTCAGGATGGTCTATCAGTTGGCCAGTGGTACTGAAATTCAGTTTACTCGCAGTATCACTAGTGCGGGTGGCAGCGAGTACCGGATTGATGGAAGGGTGGTCAACTGGGACGAATACAATGCCAAGTTGAAGTCCCTTGATATTCTTGTTAAAGCACGGAACTTTCTTGTGTTTCAGGTTGTTTTGCGCATTACCAATCATATACCAATATCTTCGCTTTTGAAATTTTCTACTTATCATTATTCATTTTTACTTGGAACTCATTATACACCTGTATTTCATTTTTGGTAATTGACCTTTTTTGCCTTCACCTTGGTCATGAAGTTGGAAGACCAAAGGTACACAAGGATTGCGGTACTAGTTCCTGAGAGTATAATCCAGAGAGGGTCTTAACTTGTAATACTGTGGAGGGTTGTGAAATAACTGTATGGTTGAGGAGTAAGGGTGAAAAACTTTGAATCTGTATGTTCAGATGGAAACAAATAATAAATTAAAATTTTAAAGAAAATTAAAATTTCCTTGAATTAGTGATTGAGATATTTATTCTGCAGCCTAATATTAAAATCCAAGGTTTTCTTGCTTTTGGTTGAATGTAACAAGATGGGATTTCTGTGAACCTGTGTGTGCTTGATTAACTATTATGTTATACAGGGTGATGTGGAGTCAATTGCATCTAAAAATCCTAGAGAGCTTACAGCTTTGCTTGAGCAAATATCTGGGTCTGAGGAATTCAAGAGAAGATATGATGAATTAGAAGAGGAAAAAGCTAGAGCTGAAGAAAAGAAGGCACTTGCTTATCAGAGGAAGAAAACAGTAAATATGGAGCGAAAACAGAAGAAGGAACAGAAAGAAGAGGCAGAAAGACATCTTCGCTTACAAAGGGAGCTGGTATGGCTTCAGAGTTTTATTAACACGTTTTGCATGCAGACTTCTTGATCTTTTATCAGAGGAAAAAGCATCATAGTTGTGCTTTGCTACTGGTTATGCTGTTTGATTGCTAACTGCTTCTCCTAACATAAGTTTGAATGTTTGGTTAGTGTTTATAATGAGAGATTTAACAAATTATTTTGGCATCAATTCATCAAATACAATTTATTTGGGAGCAAATACCAATTGTGGACCCACGAGTATTAACAAAATGACAATTTTAGTTCACATGTTTAATTCCTACAAATTTTCATCCACGACTATTGTTTTAGTACCAATTTTAATCCACAACTATTGATTTAGTGCCAAAATTTATCACGTTGGTCACCTTTCCGTTTAAGACATGTCGGAATCTAAAATATTTAAGGGTATTTTTGTCCTTTTCAACTTAAATCCCAATTTGAGTGAATATTTGAATAAAGGGATTTAAGCCCTAAGATTGATTCCAATTCGCTATTCTCCTCCTCATCCTACCTTAATTTGAGGAGGAGAACTGCGAATTGGGATCAATCTTAGGGCTTAAATCCCTTAAGTCATGCTCAAGTTGGGATCTTAATTTGAAAAGGATGAAAATACCCTTAATAATTTCATATTTTGGCATGTCTTAAATGAAGAAGTGACCGGAGTGATGAATTTTGGCACTAAAACAATAGTTGTGGATGAAATTGGTACTAAAACAATAGTCGTGGATGAATTAAACATGTGGACCAAAACTATCATTTTGCTAATACTCGTGGGACCAAAATTGGTATTTGCTCATTTGTTTGGTTATCTATGAAAAATATGCTAACATTTTGGTGGTTATTTACTGAAGAATTTTTAATTTTTGCTCATGGCTACCAGTAAAGCACAGCTGCCTGCTTTGTCCAAGAGTTGGCTTTGAAGCGTTGTACTTGTCAAGTTTCAAATATAAGCTTTAGGTCATTATTCAACAGCTGTGCATCGAAGCTAATTACTTTGTTATTACCCTAGAATAGTGGAATTAGTTACTAGTCAACTTTGCATGGACTGAAAAGTGTCTAATCTGCAAAGCATGAAGGTCGGGCCTATACATGTTTAGTCCCGTTCTCTGTCTTAATATCCCTTTGTGTTTGCCCCATGCTGTTTAATCTCTGCCATTCCTCTCTTTTGCAGAAAAATTTGAAGCAAGAGCACTTTCTATGGCAATTATTCAATATAGAAAATGATATTACAAAGGTCTCTACAGACCTCGAAGCTGAAGAAATAAGAATAAGGGAAATTGTTGATGAACTGGAAAAGTACGAAAATGAAGCAAGAGAAAAGAAAAAAGAACTAAGTGGATACATGAGAGAAGTTGCATTGTATGAGAGGAAGATTGCAGACAAAAAGAGTAAACTTGACAAGAGTGTATGATTACCTAATCTTCCTTTTCTCTTTTCTGCATTTTGATTTATATGCTCTTGTACTTGAAGCTTGATTTAAATCTTTGCTCTGCATATCTAATTTGAGGCCATACCTCTGTAGTGTATGCACACTCCAGTCTCCACTCTTCAATTACTAAATCAAGTGAAGGGTAAATGCCTAATGCTTTTGTGAAGTCTTGCACTAGTACTTTAATACATGGATGTGAATTATTTAAAATTTCTGCTATTTCGAACTTTTTAGAATTTTGATAGATGATGCATCGACCTCACTAAGGGTTTGTTTGGTTCAAACATTGGAATCGGAATGGTAATGTGAATTAAATACTTGGTGTAATGGTAATGGGTTTAAGTAGGAGGAGTCACTTTGTTTGGTAGTAAATAGGAATTGGAATCAAAATAAATAAATAATTAATAAAAATAAAAATAAATAAATATATAATACATATATATACACATAAATATATGTGTGTGTGTATATATATATTAAAATTCCATATTTAATGCATGGACAATGACCTTTTTTATTTATTTATTGAGTTAATTCCAGCAATGGTCCTCCGACTATGTTGATTTTCCCCCTGGAATTACTGGACCATTACTGGAATTAACTCTTTATTTATTTTTCATTTTTTTCTCCCTTATTTTTGATTCCATTGTTCAAAAGTAGAGGAGCAAAAGGGTACTGGGTTTTGTAATTACTAAAGGATTTGAATCCAATCGTAGGATAACAAAAATAGGCAAACAAACATGGTAATGGGTATGAAAACCCATAGTAAGGTGCAAAAGTCCCCAACCAAACACCACCTGTGTCACTATGCAACTTTTAAGTTGTTATTTTTGCATGGCATGTTTTAAAATATTTTTAATCGCCAGGTTTCTGTGTTATCAATCTTGTGGTAAATAATGAAGTATAACACTAATAATTCTTTTAACTTTTATTTGTATAGCAACCAGAAGTTGTAAAAAAGAAGGAAGAAGCATCTCGCATTAATTCTAAAATTAAAAGCACCAGTAAAGAGCTAGAAAAGAGACAGGGAGAAAAGAAAAAGCATGCTGCTGAGGTTCAGAAACTTGAGAGAGACCTTCTAGATATCACTGAGCAACTGAATGAATTGCGTAAAAAAAGTCACGATGCAGGTGGGAAGCTTCAATTGGCTGACAGTCAGCTGGAGACATATCATCAAATGTGAGTCCTGCTTTTTTTGCTATATTATCATGCATGTATCAACATTTTTTTTATAGTCAGAATGCATGATGCCACTTCAAAATTTATCTTTTGCTTACAAGGATAATATCTAGTTAAAGATGCATTATGGGAATCTGTCATCTGGTTAAAATTTCAACTGGACCAGAATTGGAAAAGATTTTAAGGAATGCACCTTTCCATCAAATTCTACAGTAGTTTTAATTAAATATGATAAAAGGCTTTGTTGTCAAGAGGCACAACTATATCAGTGTTTTAATAAGGGACTGGTAGTTTACACTTATTCTCTACTAAATTTCTAATTTCAAAATGTTCTTCTACTGATCCGAAGGCATTTATTTATGCCACAAAGAGTAAGTTCAATGCTCTATTAAAAGACAACACTAGACTTGTATAACTGTAGTTTTTAATATAAAGCTCATCTAATTTAACTCATAATATGTTGACTAGATAAGTGTCGCTTTGACGGTTTTCATTTCATTTATGACTTCTAGAAAATGGGTTAGTATCACAAAGATCGAGTTCAGTCTAGAAGCTGCCAACCCTCCCCCTTGTTCTTCATGGGCTAAAGATTTTAGATTGCCCTCTTATTTTCAATTCACATGCTTTATGTATTGTATTTCTACTGCTTTTGACTGTGGAATGGAGTTCAAAATCCAAAAAGTAGTGCTTTTGCTTTACTGCCTAATGAGTCATGTTAAAATTTTGTTCTGTTTTATTTATATTCATTTATTGTATTTGTCCGTATTTATTTTCAATCCTCTTACCTCTTGTTTCATCTGAAAGAATCTAATATTATGATTATTACTATCCTTGTTTTAAATTTGAAAATAATCAAAATATACCTTCGTCATATCTCGCACTATTGTGGTTTTTGTTTCCCTGTAGGACTGTTCATTTTGAAACTTGTAGAAGTTACCATTTTGCATATAATGATGTAACTTTATAAATCCCTTTAGAGTCTTAGGCTTTTTTTTGTTAGGTATAATGAGTGCATCACATATAGTGGATCTTGTATTAGGATATAAAATTTTTTATTTATTTTATTTTTTTTTTTCAGCAAGGAGGAAGCTGGCATGAGAACTGCAAAACTAGGGATGAAAAGGACATCTTAGATAGGAAACAAAATCTGATATTGAGGCTCAAAAGAATTTGGTAGAAAATCTTCAACAGTTGGAAAATCGGAAGCAAGAGCTGGAGTCTCAGGAGAAACAAATGCGAAGTAGATTGAAAAAAATGATTGAGGAAGTCAAACAACACAAAGAAGAACTAACACTAGCAATTAAGGAACAGCGTGAGATGAGAGATAAACATGCAGATTCCAGGTCATCATCTCAAATTTCCAACGGTTATTATTTTCTAAAGATAGTACAATGGCTCTAGCTGCTTATTGATTTCATAATCTCTATACGTAAAAAAAATGACTTGTTTACTATATATGCTCCTTATTTGTTAAATGTGATCTTTCTTTTGTGGTGAAGACGCAAATATGAAATGTTGAAGGCGAAAATTGATGATGTAGAAAATCAACTACGTGAGCTGAAGGCTGACCGACATGAAAGTGAGAGAGATACGAAAATTTCTCAAGCAGTTGATAATTTGAAGCAGCTCTTTCCTGGTGTTCATGGTCGCATGATTGATCTCTGTAAGCCTATACAAACAAGATATAATCTTGCTTTAACTGTTGCTATGGGCAGATTTATGGATGCTATAGTTGTTGAAGATGAACACACAGGCAAAGAATGTATCAAGGTATGGGCAGTAACCATATTTTCCTAGCAATCCTTTGCATGAATGCTTTGTGCCTGGACTCACATGGTGGAAATCATCTAGAATAAATTCATTTACTAGGAAGGTGGTACATGTTACTGTTGAGTAACTGACTAACTGCCTTATGTAAATGATTATTCTGTTAAATTTATGGTGTCTACTTGCCTGCCTACAGTATTTAAAGGATCAAAAGCTTCCTCCCCAGACATTTATTCCGCTTCAATCTGTACGTGTAAAACCAGTAATGGAGAGGCTACGTGCATTAAATGGAACTGCTAAACTGGTGTTTGATGTAATCCAGTATCCTCTTGCTCTAGAATTCTTTTTATATGCTAGGATTTATACCTTTATATACATTCTTTTTGTTTCTGTGTTTAAACCATCCAGTTACTTCTCACTGTTATGTGCCTTTGCTTTGTTATTTGACTATCCATCATACTCAAGATCTCTTAGTCTCAGTGAATTCGGTAAAGTCATGCTCTTTTTATTGAGTTATGGCAATAGATAAAAATTTGTGCATGATAACCTGACCATTGACCAAGTTCTCTAGTTTTATTACATGAGACGGTAGGAGTCTCTATATGTAGATTGTAGGATTCTCTACATCTTTTTTGTTTGATTCATTGTAAAACATGTATCTGTTCTATCCTTTCCTATAAAATATAAAATCAAAATCCAAACAGATGCTATGAGGTTATGTGCTTAACAGTACCAGATTTGACCAATATTGGAGAGGGCAATAGTATTTGCCGTTGGTAATACCTTAGTTTGTGATTCGCTTGATGAGGCCAAGCGTCTTAGCTGGAGTGGAGATAGATTTAAAGGTAAAATCTTAAATGCATTTTTTTGGGTAAGGAGCCTTTTATTCCTATTACCATAAATCCATTTATACTAATATCTTGCATTGTGCTTGTAGTTGTGACTATTGATGGGATTTTGTTGACAAAATGGGTACAATGACTGGTGGTACAAGCTCTAGTATTGAAGTACGCTCTCAAAATGGGATGACAAAAAAGTTGATGGTATGTGCAATGGAGTTAGGGGTGTCAAAGTGGGTTGAGGCCTGTGACTGGCCCTAACCTGCCCCACCGTGGAGCAGGTTAGGGTTGAATTTTTTGGCCCGGGCCTCACAGGCTCAACCCGTGGGCTGGCTAATATTTAAAAATGATTTTTTAATAGAAATGTTATAACTCATTATTACATTCAAATATTTATAACATATTCATTCTTTTTAAATCTTATTATACATTATTGTTCATTGTATTGTATATATTATAAATATAAATTAATACTCTTATAAAAAAATTAGTACAAATTTATTATTATAATTAAAACATCATTATCCATCAAATTAATGTATAAATTAAAATTTATATGAATTTTCCTATTTTTATATTAAAAATATAGTATGTAATATAAGTATATTTTGTAAGTTTTTTTTTTTTTTATAGCTTTTTTTTTT
>CP025650.1:17493937-17527142 GCA_003576665.1 Ipomoea trifida
CACACACACACACACACACACACACAAAAGAAAGATGCACTTCAAGTGATATTTTCAAGTTTTGGTATCATGTTTTAAAGTTGTATTGTTTAAACAAAAATCATTAAAATTAGAATATTATGATTTTGAATTCCCTCTTATTTTCAATTCACATGCTTTATGTATTGTATTTCTACTGCTTTTGACTGTGGAATGGAGTTCAAAATCCAAAAAGTAGTGCTTTTGCTTTACTGCCTAATGTAGTCATGTTAAAATTTTGTTCTGTTTTATTTATATTCATTTATTGTAATGTCCGTATTTATTTTCAATCCTCTTACCTCTTGTTTCATCTGAAAGAATCTAATATTATGATTATGACCATCCTTGTTTTAAATTTGAAAATAATCAAATATACCTTTGTCATATCTCGCCACTATTGGTGGTTTATGATTCCCTGTAGGACTGTCAATTTTGAAACTTGTAGAAGTTACCATTTTGCATATAATGATGTAACTTTATAAATCCCTTTAGAGTCTTAGGCTTTTTTTTGGTTAGGTATAATGAGTGCATCACATATAGCGGATCTTGTATTAGGATATAAAAATCCATAGTTTTTATTTTATTTTATTTTTAAATTTTTTTGCAGCAAGGAGGAAGCTGGCATGAGAACTGCAAAACTACGGGATGAAAAGGACATCTTAGATAGGAAACAAAATGCTGATATTGAGGCTCAAAAGAATTTGGTAGAAAATCTTCAACAGTTGGAAAATCGGAAGCAAGAGCTGGAGTCTCAGGAGAAACAAATGCGAAGTAGATTGAAAAAAATGATTGAGGAAGTCAAACAACACAAAGAAGAACTAACACTAGCAATTAAGGAACAGCGTGAGATGAGAGATAAACATGCAGATTCCAGGTCAGTCATCTCAAATTTCCAACGGTTATTATTTTCTAAAGATAGTACAATGGCTCTAGCTGCTTATTGATTTCATAATCTCTATACGTAAAAAAAAAGACTTGTTTACTATATATGCTCCTTATTTGTTAAATGTGATCTTTCTTTTGTGGTGAAGACGCAAATATGAAATGTTGAAGGCGAAAATTGATGATGTAGAAAATCAACTACGTGAGCTGAAGGCTGACCGACATGAAAGTGAGAGAGATACGAAAATTTCTCAAGCAGTTGATAATTTGAAGCAGCTCTTTCCTGGTGTTCATGGTCGCATGATTGATCTCTGTAAGCCTATACAAACAAGATATAATCTTGCTTTAACTGTTGCTATGGGCAGATTTATGGATGCTATAGTTGTTGAAGATGAACACACAGGCAAAGAATGTATCAAGGTATGGGCAGTAACCATATTTTCCTAGCAATCCTTTGCATGAATGCTTTGTGCCTGGACTCACATGGTGGAAATCATCTAGAATAAATTCATTTACTAGGAAGGTGGTACATGTTACTGTTGCGTAACTGACTAACTGCCTTATGTAAATGATTAGTTCTGTTAAATTTATGGTGTCTACTTGCCTGCCTACAGTATTTAAAGGATCAAAAGCTTCCTCCCCAGACATTTATTCCGCTTCAATCTGTACGTGTAAAACCAGTAATGGAGAGGCTACGTGCATTAAATGGAACTGCTAAACTGGTGTTTGATGTAATCCAGTATCCTCTTGCTCTAGAATTCTTTTTATATGCTAGGATTTATACCTTTATATACATTCTTTTTGTTTCTGTGTTTAAACCATCCAGTTACTTCTCACTGTTATGTGCCTTTGCTTTGTTATTTGACTATCCATCATACTCAAGATCTCTTAGTCTCAGTGAATTCGGTAAAGTCATGCTCTTTTTATTGAGTTATGGCAATAGTATAAAAATTTGTGCATGATAACCTGACCATTGACCAAGTTCTCTAGTTTTATTACATGAGACTGGTAGGAGTCTCTATATGTAGATTGTAGGATTCTCTACATCTTTTTTGTTTGATTCATTGTAAAACATGTATCTGTTCTATCCTTTCCTATAAAATATAAAATCAAAATCCAAACAGATGCTATGAGGTTATGTGCTTAACAGTACCAGATTTGATCCAATATTGGAGAGGGCAATAGTATTTGCCGTTGGTAATACCTTAGTTTGTGATTCGCTTGATGAGGCCAAGCGTCTTAGCTGGAGTGGAGATAGATTTAAAGGTAAAATCTTAAATGCATTTTTTTTTGGGTAAGGAGCCTTTTATTCCTACTACCATAAATCCATTTATACTAATATCTTGCATTGTGCTTGTAGTTGTGACTATTGATGGGATTTTGTTGACAAAATCGGGTACAATGACTGGTGGTACAAGCTCTAGTATTGAAGTACGCTCTCATAAATGGGATGACAAAAAAGTTGATGGTATGTGCAATGGAGTTAGGGGTGTCAAAGTGGGTTGAGGCCTGTGACTGGCCCTAACCTGCCCCACCGTGGAGCAGGTTAGGGTTGGAATTTTTTGGCCCGTGAGGAAGCGGGCCTCACAGGCTCAACCCGTGGGCTGGCTAATATTTAAAAAAATGATTTTTTTAATAGAAATGTTATAACTCATTATTACATTCAAATATTTATAACATATTCATTCTTTTTAAAATCTTATTATACATTATTGTTCATTGTATTGTATATATTATAAATATAAATTAATACTCTCGTATAAAAAAAATTAGTACAAATTTATTATTATAATTAAAACATCATTATCCATCAAATTAATGTATAAATTAAAATTTATATGAATTTTCCTATTTTTATATTAAAATATAGTATGTAATATAAGTATTTTGTTAAGTTTTTTTTTTTTTAAAGCTTTTTTTTTTAATTAAATTTAAATTCTAAGTTAGCCTGCGGGCTGGCCCGTGAGGCCTACCAACCCGCATAGGGCGGGTTAGGGCCAAAGAAGTTTGGGCTGTAGGGTTTGTGAGTCGGCCTGCCAAATTTCTAGCCTGCCGCTGGGCGGGCCCGCCCGCATTGACACTCCTAAATGGAGTGTATCTAAATACCTTTTCTTTAGTTGCAAAATGTTTTAATTTTGGCCTCAGGACTGAAGAAGAAGAAGGAAGCACTTGAATCGCAGTTGGAGGATCTTGGTTCAATTAGAGAGATGAATCTCAAGGAGTCGGAACTATCTGGCAAAATCACTGGGCTTGAAAGGAAAATTCACTATACAGAAATTGAACAGGTTAATGGAGTAAATTGTGCAACATTTCTAATTTCCATAAATCTTCTCTTACTATGCATTTGGTGAAGAGAAATGTGCTGCTAGATATTGGTTTTAATTGTAAATTAACATTGCCAAGTGCTTCTAATTCATCGCACTTTGACCAGCCTAGTATTAAATACTCCATTTGTCCCATTTTGTTGTATTTAGTGCTTTAGGTTGATTGGACTAAAAAGTTTTAATACTCTTAAGCTCAACTTTTGAAATTAAAAATTAGATATTATGAACTATACATTATGCATCACTTATTTTAAGAATCACAATTCAGAGTTTTAAAGAAATATGTTTTAAAAAATTGGTCAAAATTAGATTATGTTGACTCGAGTCTTGAGAAATGAAACTAGGCAATCTTTTTGGAATACAGGAGTAATAGATAAAGTTTAGGGTTGTTGGTTAGCTTCCTTGCTGTCACCAGCTTTATTTAGGTTGTAGTCCATGTTGATATTTAGTTCAAACTTCAGATGTAGAATTGAATTTAATATAGCTTAGACAAGTGAATCGGTTATTTTATTAGTATGTTGGACCTTTTTATTGGATGAGAGATTGAAGATCAAAGGTTTCACTCTGGATATTTTCAGTCCTCAAATCTGTTGATGATTAAATCAGTTGTAACTCTTCATATATGGTTAATCTCTTCCTAGAAATTATTTTTTTCCTACTTGTTATGACTATATTTTTTTTTGCAGAAAAGTATTGCTGATAAACTTACAAACTTGAATCGTGAAAGGGAAACCATTGAAAATGAGATTGATCGCATGAAGCCTGAACTTAAAAAGGTCTGTAGTGCTCTTTCTTTGTCTCTTTAGGAGCATGATCATGTGGCAGCTATTATACTACACAACTCGCTCTTGGTTTTCTGCAGTTGGAAAATGCCATCAGTGAAAGGAGTAAAGAGATCCTGTCTCGAGAGAGGAGGATCAATGACATTGTTGATCGCATCTATAAGAGATTCAGCGAGTCTGTTGGGGTGAAAAATATTCGTGAGTATGAAGAAAACCAGCTCAAAGCTGTAGAGCAGATGGCTGAAGAAAGGCTTAGCCTGCACAATCAGCAATCAAAGATTAAATATCAGTATGTTTTTTGCCTGAGTTTATATGTTATGGTGATGCTAGCCTTAATCTTCTATTTGTGGTCATCCTTGATTTAGTTGAATTCTGTACTTTCTGATTAGTACCACAAGTAAAATATCAGAGAGGAGATAGGAGATTGCTGCTATAAGCAATTAAGCAGTCCTGGAAGCTTTTATGACCTCTGCTATAAGGATTGGTTTACATACTTAATTGATATACACATTACAATATAACCAAAAAACACCACATCTCTCCTTGACCTAAGCAAAGGCTCCGATTCCTTGATTGCTTTATATTTTTATGGATATGCTCAACCTTGCATAGTGTCTTAGCCTTCTGCTCATCTATTTTTTCTACATGTTCTATGTACTTTTGGGTTGTACCCTGCATTGGTGTAGACTATTAAACATTATACTATAACCATAAAACTTGGCATAACTACCCACAATTGGCAGAATTATTCTGTTGACTTAGTTCATGAGTCCATCTATGCAATTGAGGTTCAAACAGATAGTCAAGAGTATAACCATTGTTCCCCCTGAGACATAGAATAATAGAATAATAGACCCCCATGTAACTTGTTTGTGGTCATTGATTTATTGCACTGCTGATCATTCATGCATGAGAAGTTCGAAGATGTGCAGCAATGTTGTGTAAACTAAGTTTTAACTTCACATTAAGGATTGTTTTCGTGGTCATGCTATTGATTTAAGAGGTATTACTTTGCTTAATGATTAAGTGTTTAACCAGTTATATTGCAGTTTGTCGTCTCTCTCTCTCTCTCTTTTCATGCATAATCTGTGGGAATGGGGGATAGTTTGAACCTATCATCTTAAGAACACTTGGAGAGTTTGCAGCTTTGACATACTGATTTCTTACTGTAATGCTTATTAATAATATATCAATTCCCAGATTGGAGTATGAGCAGAAGCGGGACATGGATTCAAGGATTACCAAATTGGGTGCAACACTTATCAAGTTAAAGAATGATTTGTCAGAGGTTGAGGAGAGTGAGAAGGAACTGAAATCAACAATAGAAATGACAATTAAGGAAATTAAGCATTACAAAGAAGAAGTAACAGGTATGTAAATCAACTTTAGAATTATTTTCACTTTTGGTCCCATGACTAATACGTCACTTCTACATTTGATCCTCAAGTATTACTTTTGCCACATTTGGTGCACTGTTGGTAGAAACCAGTCAGAATTCATTACATTTCTAGTTCAGAACCATAACAGCTTGAACACTTTGACACTTTTGGGGAGAAACTATATGGTTTTGAATTGGAAACATGATGTAAATATGTAATTGGGTTTTCTACTAGAGATTTGGTTAGAAAGACCAAACGTGGGTTATGTGGCAAAAATAATACTTGGGGACCAAGTTTGATGGCAACCTAAGAGTCATGAGCTAAAAATGGAAACAATTCATGAACTTATTTATGTTGCTCTGAGCAAGGTTCTTCTAGTTATTTCTTAGGCTTTGGCTATTGAGATCTTACATATATGCATGTAAAAACAATTGACATTGAAGATATATAATGTACACAAATGCAAGCAGGTGTGCTTCTGATGTACTATGAATAAGAGTTGGAGATTGATGCTAAAAATACTACCTACAGATCATTCACAGTTACTTTAGCTATTTTCTTAGTTAATTTGACCAAATTTCACTTTACGTTTTGATATTGGTAAATTCAGTTTTTGAAAACTAACATAATTATATTATGATACTACAAAACTAACAAAAGTACTATTTGTCTATTTGACTTGCTCAAAAGTTAAATCTAAGTCAACATAAATGGTACATGAGTGAAATTCCTCCTTACTAAATACTCCATACTGGCAGTTTTCTAGAATGACAAAATGATTGAGGAGCATAGATTCAAGCAATGGATGTAAAATGTTTTTTTCTGTTTATACTAATTTTTTTTCCTGAACTGTTATAATAATTTTAATTCAATAATCTTAATCATAAAAGGATTTATAAGTCCTTTTTTGTGTAGCGTGGAAATCCAAATCAGAAGATTGTGAAAAGGATATACAGGAATTGCAGAAAGAGATATCTGCTAAAACAACAACCATTAGCAAACTTAAGCGTCAAATAAATTCAAAGGTTGGTGTTATTAGTTGACTGTCTTGCAAATTTTCATGCATAAACTAACAGATGCAGATGCATTGAAGATTCAACAATCATGTTTTTCTGGCTTGAAGCTACAGATGGAAAAGGGGTAAAAAGATAATACTAATACATTCTTCCTGGGGGATTACAGGAGGCACAGATTGAACAGTTGAAATCAGGGAAGCAAGAGATATTGGAGAAGTGTGAATTAGAGCATATTAGCATTCCGACTATCTCTGATCCAATGGATAGCGATGAGACAACTCCTGGTCCTGTTTTTGATTTCAGTAAACTCAGTAGAGCTTGTCGGGAGAGTAATGGACCATCTGATAGAAGGGGGAAACTCGAAGAAGAATTTTCAAAGAAAATATCTACACTGATGTCAGATATTGAAAAAACTGCTCCGAATCTGAAGGCTCTTGATCAATATGAGGCTCTGCGGCAGAAAGAAGATGCTGTTACTAAGGAATTTGAAGATGCAAAGAATGAAGAGAAGAAAGTAACTGATGAGTACAACAGAGTGAAGGAGACAAGGTATGTTTCTTCATCTCCACTGTTCTTCAAAATGTTCTCATACATTTTACATTAAACTTTGCTACTTTATTAACTTCTCACCAACTTTGCTTTCTCGTCTTGGTGCAGAATAGTAAATGGGCTGTAGAGTTGCCCATCTCTGGGGGTGGAAAATGAAAATATCTGTGTAGTTTTGTATGGTATAAAGGTGGTCTAATTGGGAATCCTTAATGAGGCTGGGGCCTCCCACTTCACGGAAAAGTAATCTGTTTCAACTCTTTCAATTAGAAAGAGAGTACTTGGCACCATCTTTCTAGCAGGGTATCAATGTGTCACCTAGGCGGATGAAATTGGGATTGTCTTATTTCAATGCTAAACTTCAAATTTTTATCAATAGTGTGTGTGTTTTCCAATGATACCAAACACACACTATTGAAATTTAGTCATGAGATAAAAAATTGAAATTGTGATTATTTTCCAATAGTGTGTGTTTGGTATCAACTGTTGTCCTATTTCTGTATTTCAATCTGTTTGAATATTGTAAATACTGAGTCTTTGACTCTCATTGTCAGGTATGAATTGTTCATGAAGGCTTTCAATCATATATCTGGCAATATAGACAAAATTTACAAACAACTCACAAAGAGCAGCACACACCCCCTTGGTGGCACAGCATATCTCAACTTGGATAATGAAGATGAACCATACTTACATGGCATTAAGTACACTGCAATGCCACCAACAAAGCGCTATCGTGAAATGGAACATCTATCTGGTGGAGAGAAAACTGTAGCTGCACTTGCATTGCTCTTTGCTATCCACAGGTATGCTTCTCCTGACATGGAGTTCCTTGTGTCGTTAAAAATGACCTGCTCTGAGTGAAATGTTGGGGTTCTATCTTTTTTTACAAGCCAATCTGAGTATTCATCGGTTTATTTTAATAATTTATATATATGTATATGTATACATATATACCTTGTTTGAAATTATTTCTCACATCCAAGTTGCAATGGAATTATCTACGCTCTGATCTAGATGTTGTCCAAACTGTAGTTTGATGTGTTTCTGCTGTGGAATTTTCAGTTTTAGGCCTTCACCATTCTTCATATTGGATGAAGTGGATGCTGCATTGGATAATTTAAATGTTGCCAAGGTTGCGGGATTTATTAGATCAAAATCATGTGGGGGAGCCCGGCTTAATGTGGACACCGAGGAAGGGTGTGGGTTTCAAAGTATTGTGATATCTCTCAAGGATAGCTTTTATGACAAGGCTGAAGCTCTGGTCGGTGTGTATAGAGATTCTGATAAAAGGTGAGCTTCTCTCGAATCTCTACTAGTTTCATTTCATTTCATTCTTTAACAAAATATACATACATGCTGAGTGATCTATTTTTCCTTCGCCCCAGTTGCTCAAGGACGCTGACATTCGATTTGACCAAGTACCGTGAATCATGAGCACATTTTATCAGTTCTGACGAGCCATGCTCGGCATGGTGTATATACTAGCAGGGTTATTTGTGAGATAAGGAGAAGTAGGAATAGAGGTCAGTGGTAGTAGTAATATCATTTAATGTCAGTAGTGTGCCAAATTAAGTACTTGTTTATTGTGTTTGGGCGTGATACTAATTACTAAATATTTGGTTCATCTCAGACTCAGAAGGATATTGAAACTAATGCTGTATTATATTATTAATATAATGGGATTTGGATAAAAATGCATGTTGGATCTCGGAATATATAAGGGTATTGTAATTCGCTTCTACTGCACAATTTTAATGTTCAAAAATTTATTATTTCAGTGCTGTGACTGAAAATGTCAAATAGTGCTTGTTAACCTTTTCGTCTACAGTGAGGTTAAAATTTTGATAATTTTTAATCTCTAATTTCAATTTTTGTTTTTGTTTGGGTGAAATCATTCAAATATGAAGTTTCTTCCGCAAAAGTTGGGACTTGGGAGTACTTTTTGAGAATACTCTGCCATATTACTTCAATAGCCAACTTGTATAACTGATGGGTCAATCTGTATAACTCTACTTCCCCCTAAATTTATCCAAATATATGTGCGGGGGTGATGGTTGCTCCCTCTTAAAAAGAAGGGGAAGTCATTTTCTTAAAAATGTTAGCTATTTTTCATTGACCAATCCATTAATTTCTATTGACTTTAAATTTTCCTTGTTGCCAAACATTGAAAATCCAAAAAATACAGAAATTATTTTTTGAATTTTCAAATACATATCATCTCTAAATTTTGATATACTCGTGTCATTTTTTCTTGCATCCTTGCATGACCGCACACACATAGTGTCCGTGCGCTAGTTAGTAGTTACTATGCCCCTATGTTTTTCAAGCGCACCAAGTCAATTCTAAACTTTTTTTTCTTTACACCTTTACTCTCTAGATTTTTTCACCTTAGCACCTAGAACCTTTGAACCTTAGTCCCTTTTATAAATTTGCATCCCCTCTCACATTTTGCCCCTTAGCCCTAAGCCATTTATCTTCTTCTTAATCCACACCCCCAACCTTTATTCCTTAGACTCAACCTATACCCCCTTAGAGCTTAGTTTTATTGTTGTTGTTGTTGTTGGGAGAAAAATATAAGAGAGGAGAAGAGGTGCTTGTAAAGGTAATGGGTATTTTCTTAACAAGTGGGGCCCATAAAAAAAACATCAGTGGTGAGCATCGCACACACCAGTAATACCTAGTGGGCACGTTAATTAGATTAATTTTTTAATACATTTTACCTATGTTTTTTTTTTTTTGTTTTTTTTGTTTTGTTTTTTTTTTTTTGGTTTTCTCTCTCTCTCTCCCCCTCCCTTTCCTCCCATTCTCTCTCCTTGTTGGACAAAAACCTAACAAAAAATACCCACTCTTAGTGTAACCTCAACAGTTTTTGTTTTTTTTGGGTGGTTCTTGTCAGCCACAACTAGGAGAGATGAGAGAGAATAAGGGGAGGAAAATTTTTTTTCGAAAAAAAGGAAAAACAATGGTTGACAAAAAAAGGTTATTATTACGCATCCAACATGGCGTGAATGTTGCGCTCAACACGCAAAAATTGATTTCTTTTTCTCATTTTCTCTCTTCACACAGGCTTCACTAAAAATCATTCCTTGCAAGAATAAAAACCTCCTAAAAACTATCTTCCCCATTAGTGTAAAAAGCATAGCTTGGCTTTTTCTTCTGCAAAAAAAAACCAATTAAAGTCCACTGATGTGGATGCTCTTAGGGTTACTCTTAGCTTCTTAGACCCACTTAACTCATGGACCTAGGCCCACTCTTAGGGTATTAGAACTTTGTATTCTAGTCACAATAAAATCCCTTCTCCCTCTCTCTGTATTATTTTGAATATCCATTTCATCATTCCACAACGGACTAGGATCCCTATAAATAGTCCTTCATGTACTTTGCATAATCAAGTTATTCAATATCAATATTCTTTCCAGAATTATTGTTCTCACATGGTATCAAACGACCAAAACAATTCATGGGATCCATGGCTTCGAGACCACCCCTAGCTCTAATAAACACTATAGAGACAACCCATCACTTTATCTTCCTCAATCTTATCTCTTCAAATTTTTATTCTAGAAAACTCAGATTGTTCCTTGTCTCTGAGGTAAAAATCTTACTGGATACATTGATGGCCCATTACCATGTCTGACTTTGTTTATTCAAGCTCCGGATGGGCGTTCAGTTGTAGATGATCTTGTGGGCAAAAATTGGGCATGCCAGGATTTTTTCTATTTTGTCCATGTTATGTATGTTGCAGTGGGACATACCACACCCTGAGCCTTGTGGCAGGCTATTGTTGCAGCATTTGGGTCATGCTATCCGTCACGTTATCCGAGTTTCCTTTGTCAACTGCAGTCTTTGTGCCAAGGAGACTCCACAACGAGGGGTTTCAAATCTTTAAAAACTAATGTATCATTGTTTATATATTCTGTTGCTAATGCTCAAATTTATTTACTTGTCTATGTTAATGACATACTCACATACTAATAATGAACAACAATAAAAGTTTATTGCTTTCCATATCAAGCAGACTAGCTAAAAATTTCTAAGATCTGAGACATGAGACCTCCAAGCTTCTTCCTAGTGATTGAGATAGTTCACGAAAATTCGGCGATGATCCTATCACAAGAAAGGTACATGCTTGAAATACTCAAAAGACCTGGAATGGAACACTACAAGCGAATCTCCACTCCAATTCATATCAACAAGAAGCTAAGTGCAACAAACTCATCTCAACCATATGACAATCCCACACAATACTGCAACTTAGTTGGAGCACTTCAATATCTAACCATTACATGCACAGATCTCTTCTTTGCCGTGAACAAACTTTGTTAATTTATGCAATCTCCAACCAATGACCACTGGGTTGCCTTAAAGCATGTTCTAAGGTATGTCAAAGCTACTCTAGACTACATATGGGCTACGTTTTATGAAATTAGACTCAGACAACATTCATGCATTGGACTCTGGTTGGGCGGGTTTCCTTGATGACCGCAAGTCCACTAGTGACTTTGTTGTCTTTATTGGTAAAAATCTAATTTCTTAGGCTTGATGCAAGCAAAAGACAATTGCTAGATCCTTAACAGAAGCATAATACAAAGCTATAGTTGATGTCTCAATAGAGGTAACATGGTTAGTTGCTTACTATTATTTTGTTCGTGACAAAGTAGCATAAAAAGAAATACAAGTAAATTCATCTCCACAAAAGACCAGCTAGCAAACATCTTCACCAATCCACTAACCACAACAAATTCCAATGATCTTAGGAATAATCTCAATGTTCTCTATAGAGAACCTCAAGTCTGAGGGGATGTATTAGGACTCTGTATTCTAGTCACACTAAAATCCCTTTCGCTATCACAATGGTTCGTGGGTGTCGGGTTTCTATACAAAGATTGGAATCACTAATCGTTTTGCGACCGAGATTTGGGGTCTCCGAGTGGGGCTGAGGATCGCTATTTACTGGGGTTTCATGAAGCTGCTGGCGGAGATGGACTCCTTGTCGATGGTACAGGCCCTCGACAAAGATGCTGCGGGTAGACCGAAAGCCGACGTCCTCATTACGGATTCTTTATCGTTGATCAGGCATTTGGATGACTTTAAGCTCATTCATACCTTTAGGAAAGGGAACCAATGTGCGGATCGGTTGGCCAACATGGGACACAACGGCAGGTGGGGAACCACACCCTTGCATACTCCACCTGAGGATGGATATCAAAGGCATTCTCGACCGAGACGCCAAGTCCATCGATGCTAGGCGTATCTATTAACCTCCTGGGGCGTCATCCCCTCGTGCACACAAAAAAAAATCATTGTGAATATCCCTTTTTATCATTTCTCATATTAGGACTATTTGTATCCCTATAAATAATCCCTTCATGTACTTTGTATAGTCAAGCTATTCAAAATCAATATTCTTTCCAGAATGATTGTTCTCACAAAGTGTGTCTAAATGAATCATTGTATATAATATTTTGAACAACCTGAAAGATAGATAATAGTAATCTGTCAGATTTTATTTATTTTTATTTATTTATTTTTAAAAATGTGAATAGTAATTGTCAATTTTCAGATTTTTGAAAACATTGGCAAACACTATTTATGTTAGTTTTTATTTATTTATTTGTCCTTTTACAGTTGTAAATATGCTTTATAATAGTAAAAAGTGAGAAAATTGTAAGCCGAGGTAAAATAACCTAACCAGTTAAAGATCGACAACTTTGATGACATAGTATCTCAAATGGAATTGGTATGCAATAGCTGTACATATAAAATTTATATTTTTAAACATACATTTAAAATATTATTAAACACAATAAATCAAAGTTACAAATAAATTTAAAATATTAAAGAAAAAAAAAAGAATTATGTGATCAATAGGTAAAATAAGAAAGAAAGGAATATTTTGCTTTAAAATTGCAGTAACACTCCTCCTTGGAAGTGATGTCATGTCAGCTTGTCGGCTTGCGCAAATTATATCATGGACCGTGGTCCACAATGCATTGTGGACCGCGGTCCCAAAACGACGTCGTTTTGATTAATGAAATAGACGGATGAATTCGCGCAACTCACTTTCTTTTCATATATACTGCAGTTTCTTTCAAATATACTGCAGTTTCTTTCAAGCAGTTTCTTTTCATATAAAACTACAGTTGAAAAGTAAACTATATAATGAAAAGAAACTGCAGTATATTTGAAAAGAAAGTGAGTGGTATATATAGAAAAGAAACTGCAGTATATATGAAAAGAAACTGCAGTATATTTGAAAAGAAACTGAGTAGCGCGAATTCATCTGTATGTTTCATTAATCAAAACGACGTCGTTTTGGGGATCCGCGGTCCACAATGCATTGTGGACCGCGGTCCACGATATAAGAACCGGTCGGCTTGTCCCCACTTATGCGTACTTGCTTTCAAAATCAACAAAGATAGTTAGATAGATTTGTCCCTGATTCATTAAAATATGAGAAATATTTCGTCCACAAACAATAATAAATAAAGTATTTTCATGTGAACCCTAAAAATTGTTTATATCAAGAGTTTGTATATAAAATTAAAAATTGAAATTATATTCAGTATAACTCTCATATGTGTGTATATATATAGACTATAGAGAAGGCTGAGAAGCTCATTGATAAAAAAATTCAATTTTTGTGCACTATATCTAAACTTTTAATACTCCAAAAAAAAAAATCTAAACTGAATGAAAAAAATTTAAAGTTATATTCATTATTTTCAAATCTTAATTTTTTTAATTTTATTTCCTGACCCTAATATGTTAGACACATATTTTTTCTAGGTATTTTAAAAAAATTTATACCTAGTTAAAAAAAGAAGGAAAAATTATACTTTTCATCTGTAAGTTATAGAGTAGTTGCAGAATTCGTTCCTAAATGTTGGTTAATGGTTATACTCACCTTTTGTCTCTAAATTATTATTGACGTTGCACTTTTTGTTCATTTACTAATAAAAAATTAGGGATGAAATTTACAATTTTAGTATAACTCAGAGACAAAAAGTGAGTACGGAAGGACAAAAAGTGCAACGCCAATGATAATTTAGAAACAACTATACAATTATCCTATAGAGGATTTAGTGACAAAAAATGTTTAACCGTCAGGTGAGTAGAATATTAACAACGAACTCTACAATTACCTAGATTTAGGGATTAAAAAAAAAATACAATTTTTAAGTAAAAAGAGTTTTGAATTTGCATCAATTACGAGGGCGACCGAATCAGCCCAAACATTACAAGGATTTATGCATACATTCTGAGAATGGAGGCTTAATTTAGCAGCTCCGATCGAAGCGGAGGATTTGTGCCGCCATGAATAACTTGCTCCTCCTCCTCCTACTACTTGTCGCTTTCCTCTACTGCTCCGGAGCTGGAGCAGCTACGCCTACGGCAAAGCAGCAGCGACGACCTGGATTTCTCTTCACCCGTAACAGAGGAAGATGCACTCCCCAGTAAGATCTTCCTTTCCTTTCGCATCTCTTATCTCATGAATGCAATTAAGTGTTTATGTGGGAGTATGATTATTATTATTAGGTATTGGAGCAGTCGGAGGGAGGCGTGGCCGAGGATGGTGCCGGAGATGTCGACGGTGTCGAAGGTGTTCGGATCCAGGGCGTACGAACGGTTCAGATACGATCTGACGCTGCTGGAGGCGGCGTCCAGGAACGACGACGGCGACGACGTCTTCGCCAGCCTGGTGAAGGAATCCACGGCGGCGCTGCTAAATTCCTACGCTAGGAAGCCACACTTTCCCTTCACTGCCTGGGAGGTTAAGACTCGCCTAATCCAAGCTTTGGTTTCTAAAGATGCCGCTGCTAAACAGGCTCAAAGCTTCGCCAATGCCAATCAGGCTTGCAACTGATCACTCTGCCCATTTCCATTGGAATTAAACTACTGTAGGTTTGTTCGGTTTCACTCCTAATCTGTATTTATTTGCTTTTCACTGAATCGATCTCAGCCCAAAATGTGAAACAATTTTTCACTTCACACTCAAGTAGGGTTTCACAACACAAATGTGCTCTTCTTATTTCTCAAACATCATTTTTCCCAAATTTTTTGGGGAATTCTAGAATTCAAGGCGTTTGGTTGAGAGTAATCTCAATTCAATTTCATGAAACTGAAATTCATAGCCTTCCCCCAATGAATTCCAATTTAGCAGCAGCCGGAAAAGGAAAATTGAGTTAAATGATAAAATTGCCTTATTATTATTATTATTATTATTATTATTATTTAAGAGTATTATATAAGGACAATTTAATCTTTACAATCCGTTTGGTTGACTGTTGACATGAATTGCATTTCAATTACAACACAATTTTTTGACATTTTCAATTAAAGTATTTGGTTAGGAGAGGGAATTACAATTCTATCAAATTGCAATTCCTTCCATTTGTTCCATTAGTTGAATTATTTAGTGGCAGCTAGGATCCTAGGAAAGGAAAAACAGTGAAATTACTATATTGCCCTTGCTTATTATTATTATTATTAGTACTCAAGAGCATTTTAGTCTCTATGACATTTCTTCCTTTCTCATCCCCAATAATTCAATTCTTCCTTATTAAACAAATGTAATTTGAATTTCTACTTTATTTTCACATTACTCTTTTTCCACCGAATTACCATTCCTTTCCCTCCTAATTCCTTCATTCTAACCAAACGCTCTATAATATCACTTATTCCTCCAATGAATTCTAATTTAGAAACAGTTGGAAAAGTAAAATTGAGAAAAATGACAAAATTGCACTTGATTATATTATTATTATTACATAAGAGCATTTTAGTCTTTATATCACTTATCTCCTTTCAATTCTCGGTAATTCTATTCCTCCCTACTAAACAATAGAATTTGAATTTCTACTTTATTCCACACTATTCTTCTCCCCACAGAATTACAATTCTTTTTCTCCTAATTTCCTCCTCTCCCCACAGAATTACAATTCTTTTTCTCCTAATTTCCTCCTCTCGATCAAACGGCCTGTTAGATGCGGGGACTTTGCCAACTATGCATACTCAGTGCAGAAATTCCTTGATTGGATCGTCGTGATGGATCTTCTTCATCTTGTAGGCCTCCATTTCTTCTGGTGTCACCTGCAGGGGCAAAAGTAGTTTGTATAAGCCAAGCCTAGCCTAGCCTTGAGGGTGTTGGTGAGAAGATGAATGAAGACAATGGCATACCTCATCATTATACTTCACATTATATTTCCGTTTTCTTTCATCCTTCTCCTCTCTTCTTCTTTCATCCTCCTGCTTGTTCAAAATAACATACACCACCTGAGAACCTAATTAGCTTGCTTGATGTGAAAAGGTCATTGAGAGAAATCATATTGTGCAGGGAGTGTGGTTGTGAAATGTGAAACTTCAGACATGCTAACAAAGCGTAAAGCGAAAGGAGAATGAGAAATCTTTCCTTTTTAAGAGCTTCAGTCACTTTACTCTGGTCCAGAACCAAATCTTCTGGTACATCACTTCCCCAGGCAGCAAGCCTCTTTTCCTTGGTTGGTTTATAGGCATCTGGATTTACGAGTTATGACCATCAAGTTCATGGAAGCAAAATAGACAACATGAGTTTGCTGAGACGACAGTAGAATGTTATTACTCACCACCCTCAGTAGCTTCTTTGCGGGCAATATTGGCCCTCATAAGATCTCCCGCAGCTTCAGCTGCTTCAATTCCAGCAGCGCCAGTACAATAACTACTTCGTATTGTCTGCTTGCAGCACTTATAACCCCATTGATGGTCCTTCCACCAGGAGCCCCAAATACTAGTGTGGTTGTTTATGTAAACATCTTCTTCGTATTTACTTTTTGGAAGTGACATCTCCTGCACACAATAATGCTACTGAGTTAGACCCTAAAGAAAAAAAAGATACCATCAGGTTCTTCCTTCCTTTCCTATTAGTACCAGCACTTCATCCTTCACATTATGTATTTATTATACTCCCATGTTTGTTCATTCAGAGTTGGGACTTGATGAGTAGCTTACAATATGATAAACACACACCAAAATCCTTGGAGTGACTCCCGTCTCACATCCGTGAGACGGGCTAGGACAAGATAAAAATGTAATACTAATCAATAATAAATATTTTGTTACTTATAATGTAAAAGTATTACATTTTTTTTCCAAAAGCATTACAATTTCCCTTATAAGTAAGGCCGCCGTAAGGGACACTTTATTCTTTATTAGATTACATTTTCACCTTGACTTGACTCATCTCATGGACAAGGATTAATTAGATAGTCTCACACAAGTTTTTGCCAAATCCTTGACATAAAGAAGGTGGGGTAGTATTGCTTAGGAGAGTAGATTCCATAATATGCAAATGCAATTAGGGTAAAATGCATAGTACTTTCAATCAAGCATTCATAAATTGTCAATTCAAATATCACCTGTCCTTTTACAATCCTGCCAGCACGATCATACTCAACTTCTCTCTCACTCTGACCAAGTAAAAGCTCTCTAGGGAGTGCCTCATCATTAGCTGCATTACCATATTTCTCCATGATGGTCTCCTTGGTTTTGGACTTGAGTTTTTCCTTGTTGATTTTATAGTTTTTATGAAGCAATTCTGCTTGAGAGGGAGCTGCTTGCATATGGATATCATGACCCTTCTCAAATGATTCCCAAGCATGGATGTTGAGTTGCTTGAACTCTAATGCTTGGCCACTTAATCTGTTTTGGTTATCCCCCTGTAACAGAGCCGAAACACAAGTAAATTTTTGGACACTCAACAAAAAATAACCAACCAGTAAGCCTCAATCTTACTGCATAGAACTTCTCGTTTGGATCCATATCTGGAAGGGGATCTTCACGCATGGACCTGGTTTTGGGGTCATAGTAGGCTGAATTGACGTCGAGATTAAGAAGGTACTTGGCTGTGTCTTCTCGGATACGCAAATTCCTAACCATAGAAATAGAAAACAGAATTGTAATGTTCAACGCTTAGCAGAGCAGATATCAAACTCTAGATTATCACCGAAATCAGAAGCTGCATTTACAACAAAAGAATCCCCACCAACATTACCAATAACGCATAAAGAAATCAAAATAGAAATATCTTTCCTGGGCCAGAGAGATGAATTAAGACTAACCTAACAGTCCCGGTGCTACCACCACCAGTAGTTCGCACACGCTTCTCAACCTTTGCGAAATCCATTTGGTTACTCTCATCAACCTTGGCTTCATCTACCTTCAGAGCATCTTCCAAATCTTCATCATCATCATCGTCAATATCACTGGCATCACCTTCCTTATTTTGGTTATTATTGTTTTTCTCCTCCAACTTCTTAAGCTGCTGTTCCTTGAGATACTTCTTTCTCGCTTCATCTCTTGCTTCATATCTTTCAACAACATGGACATAAGAAGCAGCATCGTAACCATTCCAACGGTCCCTTTTGCCATCATAATCCAGCTCAAACTGCTCTATCTTCTCATCCGGTGCAATGCTCTTTCCCGTCCATTTTGCTCCCAATTTGCGAGGCCTTTCCATGCATGACTTTGCATTATGTGTCATTGCTCCACAACTGGGAAACAAAATAGAGATGAGAAGACGGCGAATTTTCATAGATAGGAAGTGGTTGGCAGGAGTGTCTGACCTACTTTTCACAAGCACCTTTTCTATATTTGTCAGCCTGATAAATCTTGGCACCTCGGTCATACCACGACTTGGTATAATTAGGATCTGATTTCCATTTCCTTTGATGTTTCAAACTCTAAGAACCATTCAAACATACACAAGTTACAATCACTCTATAAAACAAGAACATGCATGCTTAGGTAACCCCAACAAAGTTAGTTAATAATACAAACTTGTAACCACAAGGTCACGAGTTCAAATTCCGGTAGCCTAGGTTGGTTTATCTCCTTGTGGTCTTTTGCCGGGAAGCTATGGACAATCTAGATTAGTTTACCTCTTTGTATTTCGCTGGCTAGGATCACAAGACGGGATTTACCTGGTGCACACCCTCGAGTAGTGACGGTGGATTTCCTCAGTCACCCAAAAGAACTTGCATGATCCAAACACAATTAAAAGAATAACAAAAGGCACTCTAACCATTAAGGAAACATACCGGTCTCTCAGCATTGAGATACCAAGGAGCAGAGGACATATATTGAGGAATATGAGGGTTAATCTCCTTTCCATCCTCATCGACCTCAGCGGGAGCAAGCCCGGCCTTTCGAGCCTCCTCCAATTCCAACTGTTTCCTATGATCCTCCCTAGATTTGAAAGCCACTGCATTTGCCAATACTTAAACAAATTATTGATCGAAGACATATTCCAAAACTGAAATGCAATTAGAAACCCTGGAAGATAGCATAAAACCAATCTGAAAACCATAAAATAATCATATGGAGATTCAATTGATCGAAAATTTTAAATAGAATGGTTAATATTACGCCCACAAAATAACAAAAACTAAATCCATTAAGGGAACGAAGAAATTTTTGGCGCAAGTGTAGAATGAAATACCTGACGCAGTTGCCATGATAAGAGAGTTATTGATGCAAATCCGAATAGAGACGAAGCTCAGCCGTTGTCGATAGGATCGATCGTCAGAGATCGCCGAGAGAGAATAGGGAAACGTTGCCAACGGTAACGAAATAGAGCTTGGCTCTGAAATTGGCCTACTTCAATATATTATCCTTCCAAAATAAAAGAAGCAAAATCTCTCGAGCTAAGAGTCCACACTCCCGATCCCACTATAGAGGAGTCACTTTAATACAATTGTTATAGCAGGGTCATGTTCATATTGCATTATGAATCTAATACAAAAATTGAGTCATTTTCATTTTTGGTCCTATTATTATTGGGGCATTGCTAATTTTAGTCCACTTCATTATTTTTTGCCACATTGCGGCCAGTCTTATTTAGTCCTTATCACTTTTAGTCCACTAAAATTTTCGTCAAATGGTCGTCCTAAACAGGGGTATCAGTCAGATACACATTTTCATCCAGCGAAAGTCATGTGAGCCACATTACAAAGCCAGCTTTCACCGGTCATTGGATGAAAATTACTGCGAGATGATCAAAGAAGATGACGGTGGACTAAAAGTGCAAGGACTAAATAAGACTGACCGCAATATGGCAAAATTAATGAAGTGGACTAAAATTGACAATGCCCTAATAACAGATGGAAATGACTCACAAAAATTTTATACCATCAATTAATAATTTTTGAATATGTAAACAACAGATAAAGGAACACTCAACTACAGTACAGAATGTGTCTAACTACAAATACAAAATTTGAAGGTTATTTTTGGACCAGGGTTTACAATGCAAGGTAGACCCTGGTCCATGGTATAATTTGCCACTTTCATATATTATACAAACCATAAGTGATATTGACAAATTATATTGTGGACAAAGTTGATTTTACATGGTGGATCCTATCCAAAATAACGTTGTTTTTATACCAGTGTCAAATTAAACTTTTACCAACTTTTTTGTATGTATAATTGTGTCACTTCATTAAATACGAACTGTTTAAATGAATTAAAAATTGTGATTTAAAAAGAAAAGTTGCTCGAAAATCACGTGAGAATTACAGGCAAGTAGCTTGGGATTAAATCGATCCCCAAGTATTGGATCGAATGGAAAGAGATTTGGGATCAAACCGACCCTCCCACGTGTAGGAACAATCTTAATCCCTTATTTGAAATATCTACCTAAACCTCATCCCCCCTCTTCCATCCTCATTAATTCCTTATAAATCTCCCCTCCTTCACGTTGCTACCCACAACTACATCACTCTTCACTTGAGATATGCACTGCTAGTGTGCTATGAAATCATTTTAAAGATACTATATATACACCTACCAAATTAATTTAGCTCTTATAATCACTTTGTCTCTTTCGATCACTTTCGACTATCAATCTCGTGAAAAACCTATGTATAGCCTCTTTCTTAACATAATTTGTAATATAGAGACTGCTATGGCTAGTGGTGCAGGTTCTCCCTACGGTGCATGAAAATTACTTCGCCCGAGGTGCGTTCCCGAATGTGTGTGTACCTTACCTTCATGATTTCAATTATTTATTAGTTTATTATTTCATTTTTATTTATTTCAACGTTTGGAAATTGAAAATTAAAATATTCAATCCAAAGTCTCAACATTCTAATATTAATTTTTTTTCATTATTTTAGTATTAAAAAAACATAAATAATGAATATGGACAAAAAAAAAAAAAAGAAAATAGAAAATATAAAAGTAAAGTTGAAAAAAATTCAACATCTAGCCTAGAACTGCCATTGCCCGCAAGTAGCTTGGGACCAAATCTCCCCTTTAAAAGTACTTCAAAAATCCTTTAATGGAGATTTGAGATGAAACCGACCCTCCTATGTGTAGGACCAATATCAATTCCCCTTCCTACCCACAACTACTTCACTCTTCACTTCTAGTGTGCTATGAAATCGTTTTAAAGCTACTAAATATACACCTTCCAAATTAATTTAAATCTCACTTTTATCTCTTTCACTTTTCACTATATATCCCCCCTCAAACCTATATATAGTCCTTTTCTAAGCATAATTTGCATCAAGATTGCAATGGCTAGTGGTGTCGATTCTTCGTGTGGCGCATGCAAGTTTCTTCGCCGGAGGTGCGTTCCCGTGTGTTTGTACCTTGCTTTCACGATTTCAATTATTGAATAGTTTATTATTTTATTTATTTATTTCAATGTTTAGTTTGGAATTTGAAAATTAAAATATTCAATCCAAAGTCTCTAACTTTCTAATATTAATTTTTTTCATAGTTTGAGTATTTTAAGAAAGAACAAAAAGAATTATAGAATATGGAATGAAATGAAAATTGAAAATATAAAACGAACTTTGAAAAAAAATCCAAATCTGCACGAAAGTTGCTCGAAAATTGCCCGAGAACTGCCCGCTAGTAGCTTGGTCCAAATCAATAGTGTCACTTAGAGGATCATATGTAATTCTCCTTTAAAGTGGTTCTAAAATCCTAGGTTCTAGGCCGGCCGACTTGTTTCAATCCTGGTGGATCGACTGTTGTATTTTAATAATCTAGTTTTTATTTTCTATCTGTCATAGTTTAAGTTAATCCTTTTAATTTTAATAATCTAATTTAATTTCAACATTGCATCTTTTCTTAATTTCTAATTATATATTTTCCATTATATTTCAAATATGCGGGATATTTCAAACTAATTAATTGTAAGATTAGAAAGAAAATATCATACGTGATGGGGCAACATCAATAACAATTACAACAATTACAACATAGTCATCATTTACGTGCATCTAGTGATTGCAGAGTCAAACTCCAACAAATTTACTAATCAATTTTCTATAAACGAACCGTTAATATTATAGCTACTCATAACAACTAATGGAAACAACTATTAGGTATCTAATATTCTAATTGCCAAACACATCTAAAAACATGAAAGTGTGACTACCGCTTTTACGATTCCCTAGCCCCACATCTTTGCGTTGGTGAAATTATAATCATACACGTTTTTAATTGTGAACAAATACTTTGAATAACTATGATGTAGACATGAGTCGTCTTATATTCCCACTATTTGTGGCAGCAGTAATTTTATTCGTAACGTACGTAACGTAAAACGCTACATTCGAAATTTATGTATATTATGCATTTATATATGATTATACATTTACGCAATTTGCCAGCGATTCTATATTAAAAATTTGTACGATTATTAAATGGAATAAATATGTGGTTAAGATGGTGTCAACGCTAGTTATCACAGGTCGTGTTTGGCATTCTTGAATGAAAAGCGAACTAAAAACTAAATAGTTAGTAGATAGATGGTAAAAGTTGAAAGTTGAAATTATCAATCTAACTAATTAGGTGAAGAATTATTTTGTAAATTTGGTTGTTAAGAAAGTTGACAAATGTAAACGAAAAAATAACATATATATAGATTAATGATACTATAAAAGTTATATATTTCGTTAAGAAAATTTAATAAAAATAATAGTTGCATTATATTAAATCATTGCGTATAATTTTTGTAGAATTCCATGGAAAATCAAAATCTAAAATTATAACGGATATAAAGGAGATTTGAGATTGCAAAAGAACTATAGTATTTAATAATAAAAAAAAGAACTATAGAATATGGAACAAAATGAAAATTGAAAATATAAAAGGAACGTTGAAAAAAAATGCAAAACTGCACGAAAGTTGCTCGGAAATTGCTCGAGAACTGCCCGCAAGTAGCTTGGGACAATATCAACCCTCACTTATAGGATCGTTTTAAGGCTACTATATATACACCTACCAAATCAATTTAACTGTCACTTTTATCTATTTCACTTTTTACTATCTAACTCGCTCAAACCTATATATAAACCCTTTCTAAACATAATTTGCAATCAAGATTGCAATGGGTAGTAGTGGTGCCGGTTCTCCGTGTGGCGCATGCAAGTTCCTCCGCCGGAGGTGCGTTCCCGGCTGCGTGTTCACACCGTATTTTTGCTCCGACCATGGTCCGGCCATTTTCGCCGCATCCACAAGGTGTTCGGGGCTAGCAACGTCTCGAAATTGTTGCTCCAGCTCCCGGTCCACCAGCGCTTCCCCGCAGTGTTTTCCATCGCCATCTAAGCTCAAGCAAGAATGGAAGACCCCATTTATGGCTGCGTCTCCCACATCATTGCTCTGCAACAACAGGTACCATGGCGCCGGAAATCAATTGCCGCCGGCACCGTTTCCGGCCGCTGATCTGAACGCGACAAACCCCTGCAGCTGGCCGCAGAACTCCAGAGGGTTGGGTGAACTCCAAGCTTTAGCACTGAGAATGACCAAAATCGTGCCTAGCTTCTATGCCGGCCTGTTCCAATCCTGATGGATTGACTGTTGTATTTTAATAATCTAGTTTTTATTTTCCGTCTTTTTGCTATTTTCTTAAATTTTAACTTAAACATATGGAAAAGTTTAAGGTAATCCTTTTAATTTTAATAATCTAGTTTAATTTCAACATTGCATCTCTTTTTAATTTCTAATTACCTTTTTTTTTTTTCATTCGACATGCACGAGATATTTCAAACTAATTAGTTCTAATATTAGAAAGAGAATATCATACGTCATTGGGCAACATCAATAACTATTACAATAATTGTGTCATTTCAGACAAATAATAAAACACACAAATATATATATATATATATATATATATATATATATATATATTATATAAAATTTACACCTACCGATCACAAAGTCAAACTCCAACTTATTTACTAATCAATTTCGTAACGTACGTAACGTTTTACGTTACGTTCGAAATTTATATATATTGTATGCATTTATGATATTCATTTACGCCATCATGAATAAATCTAACAAATTACAATTTTAATTCTAATGAGAAGATAAAAAATTTAAATATAAACATATAGGGGGGGGGGGGGTGGGGGAAATTCTGACATAAAAAAAAATTAAAGGCATTACGCGCACGTGCATTGCACGTACCTTCTGACCAACAATAAACAATTAATTTACTAATCACTTTTCTATAATTTGCTAGTATTATTAGCTTGTAATAACAACTACTGGAAACAACTATTAGCTTTATATGAACTATTAACTGCTTTTACAATTCCATAGCACGTTCTTAACTGTGATCAAATACTTTGAATTACTATGACATAGATCTGCGTCATCTCATATTCTCGCTATTTGTGACAGCATTAATTTTATTCATAACGTACGTAACGTAAAACATTACGTTGAAATTTATATATATTATTATGCATTTATGATTCATTTACACACTCTGCCATCGATTCTATTTTAAAGATTTTGATGATTATTAAGTTGAATAAATATATGGTTCAAATGATGTCAACGCTATCTCTGGCCGTGTTTGGCATAATTCGATGAAAAGCGAACTGAAAACTAAATAGTTATTAGATAGATAGTAAAATTAAGGCATTACGCGCTCGTGCATTGCACGCGCCTTCTGGCCAATAATAAACAATTAATTTATTAACTGCTTCTACAATTTCCTAGCATGTTCTTAATTGTGAATAAATACTTTGAATAACTATGACGTAGATATGTGTCATCTCATATTCTCGCTATCTGTGGCAACATTAATTTTATTCATAACGTAAAACACTATTATGCTTGAAATTTATATATATATTGTGCATTTATGATATTATTTTAGGCACTCTGCCATCGATTATATTTCAAAGGTTTTTATGATTATTAAAGGAAATAAATAAATGGTTGAGATGATGTCAACGGTATCTCAGCTGGACATACTTGAATGAAAAGTGAACACTAAAACTAAATATTTAGTAGATATATGGTAAAAGTTGAAAGTTGAAATTGTAAATAACTAATTAGGTGAAGGAGTATTTTGTAAAATCCGTTGTTAAGAAAGTTAACAAATGTAAATGAAAAAATAACATATATAAATTAATGATACTATGAAAAGTATATATTTCTTTTAGAAAATTTAATAAAAATAAAAGTTGCATTATATTAAATTATTCAATATAATTTTTGTGAAATTACATGAAGAATATCTATTATACTAATAAGAGCCAAAGAGAGTTAGGCCTAAATGGGTAGAAAAAATGGCGGTCAAATTATTTAATCAAATGGATGGTTCAGATGAATTATTTAATCAAATAGATGGTTAAGATAATTCAGATTAATATTATTAATAGAGATTACCTAATTTAACCTATGATTATCTGTTAAGTTTTCCGTTAAATATTCTCTTCTCCGTTAACCTTCCGTTAACTTTTAACTTACCCATTAATTTCTATAAGAAAGGTCTTAGGTTCGAACCCATCTCAATCAAATTTGATATAATTAAGTTTCTCACTCTATTTTAATCTTATTAAATTAAATAAATTAGTAGCTACAACAATAAATGATACATATGTATTTCTTTAATTTAGAATTATGTGTCTACAATACCTTTATTTGAAAAAATTATTCATTATAAAAAAATTAAATTAAATAAGAGAAATACTTTTATTTTCTCTCATGCAAAGATTCATGCAAAGATTCTTTACATTCAAATTTATCAATTGATATTCATTACATTGTCCAGTATCTTATTTTTACAATATCTTGTAATTAAATATCAAAGTTATAGTACAAAATAATGTTATATATTTAGTTACCAAGTATTTTATTAATACTATGAAAAAAAATTTAAAATAATTTGAAGCTAATTATATTAACTACTTGGGGGTTGGTTGACAAAGAGAGTACTCAAATAATAATCCAACAAATTGCAGCGGAATCACTCTATTTTACTCTTATTGAATTAAATAAATTAGTAGTTACACCAAAAATGATACATATGTATTTCTTTAATACCATGAAAAAAAAATAGTTTGAAACCAATCATATTAACTACTTGGGGGATTTGTTGACAATGAAAGTATTCAAATAACCCATTACCCAGCAAATTGAAGCGAGAAACTACTTTTTAATATCTTTGGAATACATAATATTTTAAATTTTCAAATTTTTATTAATTTATTTAATCTTTTTTCTTAAACTAGGAATTTCTTTATCTACAATAACTCATTCAACAATAATGGTTGAACCAAATGAACCCCAAGTAGCTAGAAGACCTAAAGAAAAGTCCATAGCTCCTATATCATAATTTCATTGCATGACGTTGTCATCTATGCTACCAACAATAACTGAATTGCAAATAACACACTACCAACAAAAAGGAAGAGAACAAATAGTAAAGATGAAGACAATGACAATGTTACTCAAAAGAGAGTTAAGAACACTTAGAAAAATTCAAATTAAAAGTAGTAATTATTTAGACTATCATTTTTAGACCAAATATTTAGACTATCGATTTTACAAGGTTGCAAACATTTATTTTAGTAATAATTATAATGAATTTTCTTTATTATCTTGGATTCATATACTTTGAGTTAGATATTTAAATAAAGAAATTCGACATTCAATTACCCATGTATGTATAAACTTCTCCTATATAATCTTGTATTGATATACTTTCAAATATTTATTTAAATATAAACATTGGGCATTAACTCATTCGCGCAATGCGCGCATAAAACTAGTAATATTATAACTGTTGTAATATATTTGTTTCATTTACATAACAAAGTATATATAAATGTGTTATATATGTTCGTTTCAATATTATTTAAGGTGTATGAAAATTTAGAATTTTAATCTTAAATTCACAACAACAATAATAATATATAGCATAAAATTATGAACACAATTTATACTATACTACTAGTTTCAAAGAGTAGATCTCTTTCAAATTCAAAAAGATTTACAATGCCTGTTCACAACAGCATGCCAAAAGATTCCTAATCAAAGCTTAAGCACCCCAAAAAAACAAAAGGAAAAGAAAAGGCAGATTATTTATACTATAGATAGATAGTGGCTATGTTTGGCAAACCTAGCTGAAATGGTAGCTGAAAGCTTAAAAGTAGCTGAAAGCTGAAAAGCTACAAGCTCGAAGCTGAAATCTGAATAGCTGTTAAGCTAGCTGTTATGTTTAAAAGTGTTTGGTAAAATTAGCTTTTTAATAAGTTGATAAATGTAAAAAGACTAAAAATGACATCTACATAAAAGTTAAATAATTTTAAATTTAAATATGTTTGTTTACATATTAAAATATAAAATAATGAAATCAATATAATTTAATAAAATATAAAGTAAGAACATATATTTAAAAATATATAAAGTAAAACAAAACGTTTATAATTCATAAAATTAGTTCATACAAAAATTATTGTTCAAACACAAATATCAAATTAAAATTACAACGAAACATATCGAAGAAAAAAATGTCAAAAGAGTTTTAATTGGGAGGGATAAATGATGTCATTTATTTAAAATAATAAGGATAAAAATGAAAAAAAGTTAAGAAGCTACTAGCTTATTTTTGAAAAGCTACCTGAAGTAGCGTTTCAAAATAAGCTCTTATTTTAAGTTACTAGCTTATTTTGAGAGCATTACCAAACAAAGCTTATAGCTTATTAGTAGCTTAAAATAAGCTATAAGCTCCTAAATAAGCTCTACCAAACACAGTCACAATCAACGAGTAGAGATTATGAATTTTTTTTTTTTTTTTTGAAGATAACTAGAGATTATGATTAAAAATTGTGGGTATCATAGGTTGTGGATTATTACCGTGAATTAACGTGGCATGGAAATTAAAGAAATTATTTTTTTATTAAAAATTCGTACTTCAAATTAAACTATCATTCCTCGAATCTATTGAAAATATGTAGGATTCTTAACTTTTTTCTAAAAAAATAAGAGCAATTTTTTTAATACATTTTCAATCTAATATATATATATATATATATATATATATATATATATATATATATATATATATATATATATATATATATATATATATATATATATATATATATATATAGGGTCATGTTCAGGTGTGGCCGTGCTCTCCCGTGCGGCCGTGCGGTTCACACCACTCAATGTTACGAAATACACCACTCAATGTTAAGAAACACACCACAATGAAACACAATGAAACACACCACAATGTTAAGAAACACACCACAATGCATATTTGTACAATGTTAAGAAACACACCACAATGCATATTTGTGTGGTGTGTTTCTTAATATTGAGTGGTGTATTTCGTAACATTGAGTGGTGTGAACCGCACGGCCGCACGGGAGAGCACGGCCGCACCTGATCATGACTCTATATATATATATATATATAATTTACAATTCACAATTTCAATAATTTAATACTATTATTTAATATATTTTAACTTTTGGAATTTGAAAATTCAAAAAAATATTCAATTCAAAGTCTCAACTTTCTAATAGTAATATTTTTTTTTTTGTCATTGTTTTAGTATAAAAAAAATATAATTTCAAAATATGGAACAAAAAGATAACTGTACTGAAAAATAAAAAGGAAAGTTGAAAAAAAATCTGAATTTGCTTGAAAGGTTCTTGAAAGTTAACCGAGAAATGCTCACAAGGGTTTTGGGACCAAATCGACACTGTCACATATAGGGTCGGATGAAATCTCTCTTCAGAAGTGGTTCGAAAACCGTCCAAAAGAGCTTCAAGGATCAAACCGACCCTCCGACATGTAGGACAAATGTCAATTCCTTCTCCAAAACAACTACGTAAACCGCGTCCCCCCTCTTCCGTGCACCATTTATATCAATCTCCCCTCCTTCACGTTCTTACCCACAACTGCTTCCCTCTTCACTTGAGATCCTGCACTGTTAGTGTGCTATGAAATCATTTTAAAGTTACTATATAAACACCTTCCAAATTAATTTAATTAGCTCTCACTTTGTCTCTTTTGATCACTTTCCACTATCAATCTCGCGAAAAACCTATATATAGCCCCTTTCTTAACATAATTTGTAATAGAGACTGCTATGGCTAGTGGTGCCGGTTCTCCCTACGGTGCATGAAAATTCCTTGGCCCGAGGTGCGTTCCCGAATGTGTGTGTGCACCTTACCGTCACGATTTCAATTATTTATTAGTTTATTATTTCATTTATATTTATTTCAACGTTTGGAAATTGAAAATTAAAATATTCAATCCAAAGCCTCAACATTTTAATATATATTAATTTTTTTTCTCATTATTTTAGTATTAAAAAAACATAAATAATTACAGAATATGGAAAAAATTGAAAATATAAAAGGAAAGTTGGAAAAAAATCTAACATCTAGCCTAGAATTGACTGTGCGCGCAAGTAGCTTGGGACCAAATCTACCATTCCTTTAATGGAGATTTGAGATCAAACCGACCCTCCTATGTGTAGGACCAATATCAATTCCCCCCCGTCTTCCGACATTCCTACCCACAACTACTTCACTCTACACTTCTAGTGTGCTATGGAATCGTTTTAAAGCTACTAAATATACATACACCTTCCAAATTAATTTAAATCTCACTTTTATCTCTTTCACTTTTCACTATATATCCCCTTAAACCTATATATAGTCCTTTTCTAAACATAATTTGCAATCAAGATTGCAGTGACTAGTGGTGTTGGTTCTTCGTGTGGCGCATGCAAGTTTCTTCGCCGGAGGTGTGTTCCGGATTTTGTGTTTGTACCTTATTTTCACGATTTCAATTATTCAATAGTTTATTATTTTATTTATTTATTTCAATGTTTAATTTGGAATTTGAAAATTAAAATATTCAATCCAAAGTCTCTAACTTTCTAATATTAATTTTTGTTTTTCGTAGTTTGAGTATTTTAAGAAAAAACAAAAAGAATTATAGAATATGGAACGAAATGAAAATTGAAAATATAAAAGGAACTTTGAAAAAAAATCCAAATATGCACGAAAATTGCTCGAGAATTGCCCGCTAGAGGATCAGATGTAATTCCCCTTTAAAGTGGTTCTAAAATCCTAAGTTCTAGGCCGGCCGACCTGTTTCGATCCGGGTGGATCCACCGTTGTATTTTAATAATCTAGTTTTTATTTTCCATCTTTATCATAGTTTAAGTTAATCCTTTTAATTTTAATAACCTAGTTTAATTTCAATATTGCATCTTTTCTTAATTTCTAATTATATTTTTTTCCATTATATTTCAAATATGCGGGATATTTCAAACTAATTAATTGTAAGATAAGAAAGAAAATATCATACGTGATGGGGCAACATCAATAACAATTACAATAATTACAACATATAGTCATCAATTACTTGCATCTAGTGATCGCAGAGTCAAACTCCAACAAATTTACTAATCAATTTTCTATAAACCGTTAATATTATAGCTACTCATAACAACTAATGGAAACAACTATATATTAGGTATCTAATATACGATTCCCTAGCCCCACATCTTTGCGTTGGTTAAATTATAATCATACACATTATAACCACTATTGTAATATATTTTTGTCATGTACATAACAAAGTATATATAAGATGTGCTATATACCTTCATTTCAATACTCTAATTATTTAAGTAGGTGTATGAAAATTTAAGTTAATCCTTTTAATTTTAATAATCATTTTTAATTTCTAATAATATTTTTTTCCATTTAAACTATGCGGGATATTTCAAACTATTTTATTGTAAAATTAGAAAGAAAATATCATACGTGATGGGGCAACATCAATAACGATTAGAATAATTGTATGATTTCAAACAAATAATAAAACAAATATAATTTACATCTAGTGATCACAAAGTCAAACTCCAACTAAAGGCAAAAATTATGTTGACCCGATCGTCTCCCACGCAAGTTTGGCCCATTTACCAATCAATTTTCTATGAATTGCTAATATTATCATCTAATCATAACATCTAATGAAAACAACTATTTGCTATCTACTATGCTAATTGCCAAACACACCCAAAAACTTGAAATTTTGACTACCGCTTTTACGATTCCCTAGGCCTACATCTTTACGTTGGTTAAACTATAATCATACACGTTCTTAACTGTGAAGAAATATTTTGAATAACTATGACGTAGATCTGAGTGACTGGCCAAGACCTTGTAGTCTAGTGACATCCGATTGCACCCCCAATGGAAGGGGTGGGTTCGAGCCTCAGTGGAGGTGATATTGACTCTTTGTGCTCCAGTAGGTTGAGAAAGTAGTGCTCAAAAATAAAATAAAATTTAGTATTAATTTTATTCGTAACGTAAAACGTTACGTAAGTTTGACTACCGCTTTATGGCAGTATTAATTGTATTCGTAACGTAAAACGTTACGTTCAAAATTTATATATATATATTATATGCATTAATTGTCGTCACTATTTGTAGAAGTAATAATTTTATTTGTAACGTAAAATGTTACGTTCGAAATTTATATATATTATGCATTCATGATTCATTTGCGCACTCTACTGTCGATTCTATTTTAAATGGTTTAAATGATGTTAACGCTAGTTATCTCCGACCGTGTTTGGCATTCTTGGATGAAAAGCGAACTAAAAACTAAATATTTAGTAGATAGATGTTAAAAGTTGAAAGTTCGTTGAAATTATAAAACTAACTAATTAGGTGAATAATTATTTTGTAAATTTGATTGTTAAGAAAGTTGACAAATGTTAAATGAAAAATAAAATATATATATAGATTAATGATACTATAAAAGTTATATATTTATTCGAGAAAATTTAATAAAAATAATAGTTATATTATATTAAATCATTCTATATAATTTTTGTAGAATTACGTGGAAATCATAATATTTTTTTGAGTACTATTGACTCTATTATATTGTAGTATCTGCCCATCTATACTTTCTCACCTTGTTGTAGTATCACCTCCACTAAGACTCAATAAGAATATTTTGCACGAAATATTTCAAACTAAGTAATTCTAATATTCGTAAATATATTCGTAATTGTGACTTAGATCTGAGTGAACAAATGTTTGACTGTACTGCCGCTTTGTGGCAGTATTAATTTTATACGTTACGTAAGTTTGACTACCGCTTTGTGGCAATATTATATTAATTTTATTCATAACGTAAAACGTTACGTTCAAAATTTATATATATTATATGCATTTATGATATTTCTTTATGCACTTTGTCATCGATTCTATTTTAATTGTCGATATTTGTAGCAGTAGTAATTTTATTTGTAACGTAAAACGTTACGTTCGAAATTTATATATATTATGCATTCATGATTCATTTGCGCACTCTACTATCGATTCTATTTTAAAGATTTTTCTGATTATTAAATGAAATAAATATACATGGTTTAAATGATGTCAACGCTAGTTATCTCAGACCGTGTTTCGCAGTCTTGGATGAAAAGCGAACTAAAAACTAAATAGTTAATTAGTAGATAGATGTTAAAAGTTGAAAGTACGTTGAAATTATAAATCTAACTTATTAGTTGAAGAATTATTTTGTAAATTTGGTTGTTAAGAAAGTTGACGAATGTTAAATGAAAAATAAAATATATATAGATTAATGATACTATAAAAGTTATATATTTCTTTGAGAAAATTTAATAAAAATAATAGTTATATTGTATTAAATCATTCTATATAATTTTTGTAGAATTACGTGGAGATCATATTATTTTTATGAGTGCTACTGACTCTATATATTATATTGTAGTATCTGCTCATCTATATTTTCTCCACATGTTGAAACGCACAAAGAGTCAATATCACCTCCACTGAGACTCGATAAGAATATTTTGCACGAAATATTTCAAACTAATTAATTCTAATATAAGAAAGAGAATATCATACGTCAACGGGCATCATCAATAGCCACTACAATAATTTTGT
>CP025650.1:17527486-17539783 GCA_003576665.1 Ipomoea trifida
ATACACGTTCTTAACTGTGAACAAATACTTTGAATAACTATGACATAGATCTGAGTTATCTCATATTCTCGCTATTTTTTTTGCAGTATTAATTTCATTCGTAACGTACACAACGTAAAGCGTTACGTTCAAATATATATATATATATATATTATATGCATTTATGATATTCATTTACGCACTTTGTCATTGATTCTATTTTAAAAGTTTTTTTGATTATTAAATGGAATAAGTATATGATTCTGATGATGTCAACGCTATCTCACACCGTGTTTCGCATACTTGGATGAAAGCACTAAATAGTTAGTAGATAGATGGTAAAAGTTGAAAGTGAAATTATAAACCTAACTAATTTGGTGAAGAAGCATTTTGTAAAATTTGTGGTTAAGAAAGTTGACAAATGTTAAATGAAAAAATAACATATATATGTATATATATATTATATATATATATATGGTAATGATACGTATATATTTCTTTGAGAAAATTTAATAAAAATAATAGTAACATTATATTAAATCATTGTATACATTATGCATTTATGATTCATTTATGCACTCTGCCATCGATTTTATTTTAAAGATTTTGATGATTATTAAGTGGAATAAATATGTGGTTTAGATGATGTCAATGTTATCTGAGGCCGTGTTTGGCATAATTCGATGAAAAGCGAACTGAAAACTAAATAGTTATTAGATAGGTAATAAAATTTCAATCATTTTGTACTATATAGTAAGTTTGTAATCTTATATGTTCATAAAAACAAAGCGTAATATACATAAGCATTAGGATAATATACGATAGTACCTATAGATTTATTATTTTTTTTAAAAGCTTTTGAAAAATATCAATATGAAGTACTATAGTGTTATGTAAATGATTTCAATTAGAACTTTTTAATGTAATGATATAGGTTTTATACATTAATTTTATTTGTAAGAGAACTAAATTTAAGTTGAAAAAATAGAGAAAAAAATAGGGATGTGTTAGGTGCATATAACAACATGCAACAAAGTATACCTTGCATTGTGGACCACTAGAAAATGATATTCAGATTAAGTATCTATAGTTAATATTTTTGGGATACTTTATTTTCTCACATCTCTCTTCTCTCTCATTTCTCTTCAATCTAGTTTTCAAATTATTATTACCAGTACCACTCCCACCACTTATTATTATTATTATTATTATTATTATTATTATTATTATTATTATTATTATTATTATTATTATTATTATTATTATCATTATCATTATTATTACTATTATTATTATTATTATTATTATTATTATTATTATTATTATTATTATTATTATTATTATATAACACATAATGTGTTCATTTTGAGGAAAATGAACCAATAGAAAAAAATGCAATCTCTTAATTTTTCAACCAAAAAGAAAAAAAAAAGTTTTCTAACCTTTAACTAAACAACAGAAAATTAAAACATTCTTTCGGTGATATAATTTATGTTCAAGCAAGAATCACCGGAAGAAATTATTTGAGAAGATCAACTCGACATATCAGAACAAGAAATTCTTTGTGTGGCGCATGCAAGTTTCTTCGCCGGAGGTGCGTTCCCCATTGTGTGTTTGTACCTTACTTTCACGATTTCAAATATATAATAGTTTATTATTTCATTTATTTATTTCAACGTTTAATTTGGAATTTGAAAATTAAAATATTCAATCCAAAGTCTCAACTTTCTAATATTAAATTTTTTTTCATAGTTTGAGTATTTTAAGAAAAAACAAAAGGATCTATGGAATATGGAATGAATTGAAAATTGAAAATATAAAAGGAACTTTGAAAAAAAATCCAAATCTGCACGAAAGTTGCTCGAAAATTGCTCGAGAATTGCCCGCTAATAGCTTCGTCCAAATTAACCCTGTCACTTATGGGATCAAATGTAATTCCGTGGTTCTAAAATGCTTTAAAAGAGATTGGGGATCAAACCTACCCTCCCACCTATATGAAATTGTTTTAAAATTTCAATATACACACGGATGAAATTAATTTAACTCTCACTTTTAACTTTTTCACTTTTTACTATCTATCTCACTCAAACCTATATATAGGCCTTTCTAAACATAATTTGCAATCAAGATTGCAATGGCTAGTAGTGGTGCCGGTTCTCCGTGTGGCGCATGCAAGTTCCTCCGCCGGAGGTGCGCTCCCGGCTGCGTTTTCGCACCGTATTTTTGCTCCGACGATGGTCCGGTCATTTTCGCGGCCATCCACAAGGTGTTCGGGGCTAGCAACGTCTCGAAATTGTTGCTCCAGCTCCCGGTCCACCGGCGCTTCCCCGCCGTGTTTTCCATCGGCATCGAAGCTCAAGCAAGAATGGAAGACCCCATTTATGGCTGCGTCTCCCACATCATTGCTCTCCAACAACAGGTACCGTTAATCAGATCATTTCTTCCCACCCAAACAAGAAAGTTTTTTATTTATTTTTTTGTGATAGGTGTTGAACCTGCGAGCGCAAGTGATGGAAGCGAGAGCTCTGCAGGCACAGTACTTGCTAAATTCAATGAACGCCGGAAATCAAGTGATGGTGGGAGGGCCGGCGCCGTTTCCGGCCGCTGATCTGAACTCGACAAACCCCAGCACCTTGCCGCCGCAGAACTCCGTTGATGGAGGGTTTTGGGCACCGGAGATGGAAGCGGTCCGGTTTCCGGCTGAAGAGAGAAGCATGCAGAGAGCTTCACCATCGGACGTGGGTGAACTCCAAGCTTTAGCACTCAGAATGACCAAACCCGAGCCTAGGTTCTAGGTCGGCCTGTTCCGATCCTGATGGGTAGACTGTTGTATTTTTATAATCTAGTTTTTATTTTCTGTCTTTTTGCAATTTTCTTCAATTTTAACTTAAACATATGTAAAAGTTTAAGGTAATCCTTTTAATTTTAATAATCTAGTTTAATTTCAACATTGCATCTCTTTTTAATTCCTAAATGCACGAGATATTTCAAACTAATTAATTCTAATATTAGAAAGTGAATATCATGCGTCACGGACAACATCAATGACGATTACAATAATTGTGTCATTTTAGACAAATAATAAAACACATATATATAATTTAAACCTAGTGATCTGATCACAAAGTCAAACTCCAACTTATTATTTACTAATCAAATTTCGTAACGTACGTAACGTTTTACGTTACGTTCGAAATTTATATATATTATATGTATTTATGATATTCATTTACGCCCTCAACCATCTATTCTATTTTAAATTTTTATTATGATTATTAACTGGTATAAATATATCGTGCAAATGATCACAACGCTATCTCAGGCCATGTTTGGCATACTTGGATGAAAATCGCTAAATAGTTAGTAGATAGATGGTAAAAGTTGAAAGTTGAAATTATAAAAACCTAACTAATTATCTGAAAAAATATTTTGTAACACTCGTTGTTAAGAAAGTTAGACATATGTTGAATGAAAAAAATAACATATATATAGATTAATGATACTATGAAAAGAATTTATTTCTTTGAGAAAATTTTAAAAAATAATAATTGCTTTATATTAAACATTTTATATAATTTTTGTAGAATTACATGGGGAATATAAATTATAACCACTATTGTAATATATTTTTGTCATGTACATAACAAAGTATATATAAGATGTGCTATATACCTTCATTTCAATACTCTAATTATTTAAGTAGGTGTATGAAAATTTAAGTTAATCCTTTTAATTTAATAATCTTTTTTAATTTCTAATTATATTTTTTTTTCCATTTAAAATATGCGGGATATTTCAAACTATTTTATTGTAAAATTAGAAAGAAAATATCATACGTGATGGGGCAACATCAATAACGATTAGAATAATTGTATGATTTCAAACAAATAATAAAACAAATATAATTTACATCTAGTGATCACAAAGTCAAATTCCAACTAAAGGCAAAAATTATGTTGACCCGACTCGTCTCCCAGACAAGTTTGGCCCATTTACTAATCAATTTTCTATAAACTGCCAATATTATCATCTAATCATAACATCTAATGAAAACAACTATTTGCTATCTACTATGCTAATTGCCAAACACACCCAAAAACTTGAAATTTTGACTACCGCTTTTACGATTCCCTAGGCCTACATCTTTACGTTGGTTAAACTATAATCATACACGTTCTTAACTGTGAACAAATATTTTGAATAACTATGACGTAGATCTGAGTGACTGGCCAAGACCTTGTAGTCTAGTGACATCCGATTGCACCCCCAATGGAAGGGGTGGGTTTGAGCCTCAGTGGAGGTGATATTGACTCTTTGTGCTCCAGTAGGTTGAGAAAGTAGTGCTCAAAAATAAAATAAAATTTAGTATTAATTTTATTCGTAACGTAAAACGTTACGTAAGTTTGACTACCGCTTTATGGCAGTATTAATTGTATTCGTAACGTAAAACGTTACGTTCAAAATTTATATATATATTATATGCATTAATTGTTGTCGCTATTTGTAGAAGTAATAATTTTATTTGTAACGTAAAACGTTACGTTCGAAATTTATATATATTATGCATTCATGATTCATTTGCGCACTCTACTGTCGATTCTATTTTAAAAATTTTTACGATTATTAAATGGATTAAATATATGGTTTAAATGATGTCAACGCTAGTTATCTCCGACCGTGTTTGTCATTCTTGGATGAAAAGCGAACTAAAAACTAAATATTTAGTAGATAGATGTTAAAAGTTGAAAGTTCGTTGAAATTATAAAACTAACTAATTAGGTAAATAATTATTTTGTAAATTTGATTGTTAAGAAAGTTGACAAATGTTAAATGAAAAATAAAAAATATATATAGATTAATGATACTATAAAAGTTATATATTTATTCGAGAAAATGTAATAAAAATAATAGTTATATTATATTAAATCATTCTATATAATTTTTGTAGAATTACGTGGAAATCATAATATTTTTTTGAGTACTATTGACTCTATTATATTGTAGTATCTGTCCATCTATACTTTCTCAACCTGTTGAAGCGCACAAAGAGGCAATATCACCTCCACTGAGACTCGATAAGAATATTTTGCACGAAATATTTCAAACTAAGTAATTCTAATATTAGAAAGAGAATATCATACGTCAACGGGCATCATCAATAACCATTACAATAATTTTGTCATTTCAGACAAATAATAAAACACATATAATTTACATCTAGTGATCCAAAGTCAAACTCCAACTAAGGTAAAAATTATGTTGACATGACCCGTCTCCCACACAAGTGTACCAATTACTAATCAATTTTCTATAAACCACTAATATTATCAGCTACTCATAACATCTAATGGAAACTACTCCCTCTTGTCCCATTTTACCTGTCCTATTTACTATTCACTGGTCAAACCAACTCTTTCTTCATTGCTTATTTTCTTTAGTAATTTTTTATTATTTTTAAATTTAATTTTTTGTGTTTAATAGTACTTTTAATGTAGTTTCTGAATATATAAATTTTATATATTAATGCTAAACTTATTATTATGAAAAATTGGATTAAAATAACATCAGTCAAGCCTCGTTAAACGAACCAGACAACCAAAATGGGACGGAGGTAGTACTATTTATTATCTACTACGTTAATTGCCAAACACACCTAAAAACATGAAAGTTTAACTACCACTTTTACGATTCCCTAGCCCCACATCTTTACGTTGGTTAAATTATAATCATACACGTTCTTAACTGTGAACAAATACTTTGAATAACTATGACGTAGATCTTAATTATCTCATATTCTCACTATTTTTTTGCAGTATTAATTTCATTCGTAACGTACATAACGTAAAGTGTTACGTTCAAAATTTATATATATTATATATATGCATTTATGATATTCATTTACGCACTTTGTCATTGATTCTATTTAAAAGTTTTTATGATTATTAAATGGAATAAATATATGGTTCAGATGATGTCAACCTATCTCAGACCGTGTTTGGCATACTTGGATGAAAAGCGCTAAATAGTTAGTAGATAGATGGTAAAAGTTGAAAGTTGAAATTATAAACCTAACTAATTAGGTGAAGAAGTATTTTGTAAAATTTGTTGTTAAGAAAGTTGACAAATGTTGAATGAAAAAATAACATATATATATATATATATATATATATATATATATATATATATATATATATATATATATATATATATATATATATGATACTATAAAAAGTATATATTTCTTTGAGAAAATTTAATAAAAATAATAATAGTAACATTATATTAAATCATTGTATATATTATGCATTTATGATTCATTTACGTACTCTGCCATCGATTCTATTTTAAAGATTTTGATGATTATTAAGTGGAATAAATATGTGGTTAAGATGATGTCAACGCTATCTGAGGCTGTGTTTGGCATAATTCGACATAATTCGATGAAAAGTGAACTGAAAACTAAATAGTTATTAGATAGGTAGTAAAATTTCATATCATTGTGTACTATATAGTAAGTTTGAAATCTTATATGTTCGTAAAAACAAAGTTTAATATATACATAAACATTAGGCTAACATAACGATAGTACCTATATATTTATTATTTTTTAAAAAAGCTTTGGAAATATATCAATTATGATTTATGAAGTGTTATTTAAACGATTTCTATTAGAACTTTTTAATTTGTAAGATAATTAAATTTAAGTTGAAAAAAATAAAGAAAAAATAGGGATGTGTTAGGTCCATATAACAACATCCAATAAAGTATACCTTGCATTGTGGACCAATGCAAAATGATATTTATATTATGTAGCTAGTTAACATTTTTCGGATACTTTATTTTCTCATATCTCTTTTATCTCTTATTTCTCTTCAATCTAGTTTCTAAATTAATATTATCACTACCACCACCACCACTTATTTTTATTACTAATTTTACACGCCCATTGCGCGAATGAGTTAATTCCCAATGTTTATATTTAAATAAATATTTGAAAGTATATCAATACAAGATTATATAGGAGAAGTTTATACATATGTAATTGAATGTCGAATTTGTTTATTTAAATATGTAATTCAAAGTATATGAATCCAAGATAATATAGGAAATTCATTATAATTGTCACTAAAATAAATGTTTGCAACTTTGTAAAATCGATAGTCTAAATACTTTGTCTGAAAATGATAGTCTAAATATGTAACTCAAAGTATTCTTAATTCTCTTTTGAGTAACATTGACATTGTCGATCTCATCTTTACTATTTTTCCTCATCATTTTTGTTGGTAGTGTATTATTTGCAATTGGGTTACTATTGGTAGCATAGATTACAATGTCATGCAATGAGATTATGGTATAGGAGCTAAGGACTTTCCTTTAGGTGTTCTACTCGGGGTTCATGTGGTTCAACCATTATTGTTAAATGAGTTATTGTGGATAAAGAAATCTCCAGTTTAAGGAAAAAATGATTAAATAAATTAGTAAAAATTTGAAAATTTTAAATATGATGCATTTCAAAGATATTAAAAGGCAATTTCTCGCTTCAATTTGTTGAGTAATGGGTTATTTGAGTACTTTCATTGTCAACAAATCCCCCAAGTAATTAATATGATTGGTTTCAAACTATTTTTTTTCATGGTATTAATAAAATAGTTGGTAAATAAATATATAACAATATTTTGTATTATAACTTTGATATTTAATTACAAGATAGTGTAAAAAGAACATAATGGACAATGTAATGAATATCAATAATTGATGAATTTGAATGTACAGAATCTTTGCATTAGAGAAAATAAAGAGAATATAACTAATGATATTATTTTTCTTATTTAATTTATTGATAATGAATATTTTGTTTTAAATAAAGGCATTGTAGACACATAATTTTAAATTAAAGAAATGCATATGTATCATTTTTTGTTGTAACTACTAATTTATTTAATTTAATAAGTGTAAAATAGAGTGATCCCGCTTCAATTTGTTGGGTTATTATTTGAGCACTCTCTTTGTCAACCAATCCTCAAGTAGTTAATATAATTAGCTTCAAATTATTTTTTTTAAATTGTTTTTCATGGTATTAATAAAATACTTGGTAAATAAATATATAACATTCTTTAGTATTATAACTTTGATATTTAATTAATGGACAATGTAATGAATATCAATTGATAAATTTGAATGTAAAGAGTATTTGTATGGGAGAAAATAAAGACAATATAACTAATAAATTATTTCTCTTATTTAATTTAATTTTTTGATAATGAATAATTTTTTTCAAATAAAGGTATTGTAGACACATAATTCTAAATTAAATAAATACATATGTATCATTTTTTTGTTGTAGCTACTAATTTTTTTAATTTATAAGAGTAAAATAGAGTGATGAACTTAATTATGCCAAATTTGTTTGGGATGAGGTTCGAACCTAATACCTTTCTTATAAAAATTAATGGGTAAGTTAAAAGTTAACGGAATATTAACGGAGAAAAGAATATTTAACGGAAAACTTAACGGATAATCATATAATTAAGAATAAATTAGGAAATCTCAATGAAAAATATAAACAACTATTAGGTATCTAATTTTCTAATTGCCAAACACATCTAAAAACATGAAAGTGTGACTACCGCTTTTACGATTCCCTAGCCCCACATCTTTGCGTTGGTTAAATTATAATTATACACGTTTTTAACTGTGAACAAATACTTTGAATAACTATGATGTAGATATGAGTCTCATATTCTCACTATTTGTGGCAGCAGTAATTTTATTCGTAACGTACGTAACGTAAAACGTTACATTCGAAATTTATATATATTATGCATTTATGATTTATTTACGCAATCTGCCAACGATTCTATATTAAAAATTTGTACGATAATTAAATGGAATAAATATATGGTTCAGATGATGTCAACGCTAGTTATCATTGGTCGTGTTTGGCATTCTTGAATGAAAAGCGAATTAAAAACTAAATAGTTAGTAGATAGATGGTAAAAGTTGAAAGTTGAAATTATCAATCTAACTAATTAGGTGAAGAATTATTTTGTTGGTTGTTAAGAAAGTTGACAAATGTTAAATGAAAAAATAACATATATATAGATTAATGATACTATAAAAGTTATATATTTCTTTAGGAAAATTTAATAAAAATAATAGTTGCATTATATTTAAATCATTGTGTATAATTTTTGTAGAATTCCATGGAAATCAAAATCTAAACGGTTATAAAGGAGATTTGAGATCAATTCCCCCCCCCCCCTCCCCCCTCCTCTCTTCCGACATTCTTACCCACAACTACTTCACTCTTCACTTCTAGTGTGTAATGAAATCGTTTTAAAGCTACTATATATATACCTACCAAATTAATTTAGTTCTCACTTTATCTCATTCACTTTTCACTATTTATTTTGTTCAAACCTATATATAGTCCCTTTCTAAACACAATTTGCAATCAAGATTGCAATGGCTAGCGGTGTCGATTCTCCCTATGGCGCATGCAAATTCCTTCTCCAAAGGTGCGTTTCCGGCCAATTGTGTCTACACCTTACTTTCATGATTTCAATTATTTAATAGTTTATTATTTCATTTATTTATTTCAACATTAAATTTAGAATTTGAAAATTAAAATATTCAATCCAAAATCTCAACTTTCTAATAATATTAATTTTTTTTCATTATTTTAGTATTTAATAAAAAAAAAAAAAAGAACTATAGAATATGGAACAAAATGAAAATTGAAAATATAAAAGGAACGTTGAAAAATAAATGCAAAACTGCACGAAAGTTGCTCGGAAATTGCTCGAGAACTGCCCGCAAGTAGCTTGGGACAATATCAACCCTATCACTTATAGGATCGTTTTAAGGCTACTATATATACACCTACCAAATCAATTTAACTGTCACTTTATCTATTTCACTTTTTACTATCTAACTCGCTCAAACCTATATATAAACACTTTCTAAACATAATTTGCAATCAAGATTGCAATGGGTAGTAGTGGTGCCGGTTCTCCGTGTGGCGCATGTAAGTTCCTCCGCCGGAGGTGCGTTCCCGGCTGCGTGTTCGCACCGTATTTTTGCTCCGACCATGGTCCGGCCATTTTTGCCGCCATCCACAAGGTGTTCGGGGCTAGCAACGTCTTGAAATTGTTGCTCCAGCTCCCGGTCCACCAGCGCTTCCCCGTCGTGTTTTCCATCGCCATCTAAGCTCAAGCAAGAATGGAAGACCGTACCCCATTTATAGCTGTGTCTCCCACATCATTGCTCTGCAACAACAGGTACCATGGCGCCGGAAATCAATTGCTGCCGGCGCCGTTTCTGGCCGCTGATCTGAACGCAACAAATTAAACCCTTGCAGCTGGCCGCAGAACTCCGGAGGGTTGGGTGAACTCCAAGCTTTAGCATTGAGAATGACCAAAACGGAGCCTAGCTTCTAGGCCGGCCTGTTCCGATCCTGATGGATTGACTGTTGTATTTTCATAATCTAGTTTTTATTTTCCGTCTTTTTGCTATTTTCTGAAATTTTAACTTAAACACATGGAAAAGTTTAAGGTTATCCTTTTAATTTTAATAATCTAGTTTAATTTCAACATTGCATCTCTTTTTAATTTCTAATTACCTTTTTTTTCTTTTTTTTTTTTTTCATTCGACATGCACGAGATATTTCAAACTAATTAATTCTAATATTAAAAAGAGAATATCATACATCATTGGGCAACATCAATAACTATTACAATAATTGTGTCATTTCAGACAAATAATAAAACACACACACACGCGCACGCGCGCACACACACGCGCGCGCGCGCGCACACACACACACACATATATAATTTACACCTACCGATCACAAAGTCAAACTCCAACTTATTTACTAATCAATTTCGTAACGTACATAACGTTTTACGTTACGTTCGAAATTTATATATATTATATGCATTTATGATATTCATTTACACCATCAACCATCTATTCTATTCCACAATTAGTATACAATTAAATGAATAAATCTAACAAATTACAATTTTAATTTTAATGAGAAGATAAAAAATTAAAATATAAACATATAGGGGAGGGGGGAGGGGGGGGAGGAGGAATAAATTCTGACATAAAATAAAAATTAAAGGCATTACGCGCCCGTGCATTGCACGCACCTTCTGACCAACAATAAACAATTAATTTACTAATCAATTTTCTATAATTTGCTAGTATTATTAGCTTGTAATAACAACTACTGGAAACAACTATTAGCTATATATCAACTATTAACTGCTTTTACAATTCCATAGCACGTTCTTCACTGTGATCAAATACTTTGAATAACTATGACATAGATCTACGTCATCTCATATTCTCGCTATTTGTGACAGCATTAATTTTATTCATAACATACGTAACGTTTTACGTTAAGTTGAAATTTATATATATTATGCATTTATGATTCATTTACACACTCTGCCATCGATTCTATTTTAAAGATTTTGATGATTATTAAGTTGAATAAATATACGGTTTAGATGATGTCAACGCTATCTCGGGCCGTGTTTGGCATAATTCGATGAAAAGCGAACTGAAAACTAAATAGTTATTAGATAGCTAGTAAAATTAAGCCATTACGCGCCCATGTATTGCACGCGCCTCCTGGCCAATAATAAACAATTAATTTATTAACTGCTTCTACGATTTCCTAGCATGTTCTTAACTGTGAATAAATACTTTGAATAACTATGATGTAGATCTGCGTCATCTCATATTCTTGGTGTCTGTGGCAACATTAATTTTATTCATAACATATGTAACGTAAAACATTATTACACTTGAAATATATATATATATATATATATATATATATATATATATATATATATATATATATATATATATATATATATATAGGGTCATGTTCAAGTGTGGCCGCGTCTTAACGTGTGAACAGTGCGGCCTCACCACTATGTATACAGATATACACCACTCAGTGTTAGAAAATGCACCACACAAATATGCATCGTTAGGGACGCATCACCAAAAAACACACCACTAGGTATGCAAATATACACCACACAGTATTAGCAAATGCACCATTAGGGACATGGGAGTTATGGTGCATTATTTTGGGTGTGTGGTGTGTTTTATGGTGTTTTTGTATATTTTCATTGTGGTGTGTTTCTTAACATTGAGTGGTGTATTTCGTAACATTGAGTGGTGTGTGACCGCACGACCACATTTGAATAAAAATATATATATATATATATATATATATATATATATATATATATATATATATATATATATATATATATATATATATATATATAT
>CP025650.1:17559705-17570318 GCA_003576665.1 Ipomoea trifida
ATATATATATATATATATATATATATATATATATATATATATATATATATATATATATATATTCCATTTATGATATTACATTTCAAAGGTTTTTATGATTATTAAATGAAATAAATAAATGGTTGAGATGATGTAGACGGTATCTCAGGCTGGATGACAAAAAAAAAAAAAAAAAAAAAAAGGCATTAGCGCCCGTGCATTGCACGCGCCTTCTAGCCAACAATAAACAATTATTTTACTAATCAATTTTCTATAATTTTCTAGTATTATTAGCTTGTAATAACAACTACTGGAAACAACTATTAGCTATATATCAACTATTAACTGCTTTTACAATTCTATAGCACGTTCTTAACTGTGAACAAATACATTGAATAACTATGATGTAGATCTACGTCATCTCATATTCTCGCTATTTGTGACAACATTATTTTTATTCATAACGTACGTAACGTAAAACGCCACGTTAAAATTTATATATATTATGCATTTATGATTCATTTACACACTCTGCCATCGATTCTATTTTAAAGATTTTGATGATTATTAAGTTGAATAAATATATGGTTTAGATGATGTCAACGCTATCTAGGGCCGTGTTTTGCATAATTCGATGAAAAGCGAACTGAAAACTAAATAGTTATTTTGTGCTTGTACCTTACTTTCACGATTTCAATTATTTAATAGTTTATTTATTTATTTCAACGTTTAATTTTGAATTTGAAAATTAAAATATTCAATCCAAAGTCTCTAACTTTCTAATATTAATTTTTGTTTTTCATAGTTTGAGTATTTTAAGAAAAAACAAATTGAATTATAGAATATGGAACGAAATGAAAATTGAAAATATAAAAGGAACTTTGAAAAAAAAATCCAAATCTGCACAAAAATTGCTGGAGAACTGGCCGCTAGTAGCTTGGTCCAAATCAACAGTGTCACTAAGAGGATCAGATGTAATTCCCCTTTAAAGTGGTTCTAAAATCCTAAGTTCTAGGCCGGCCGGCCTGTTCCCATCCCGGTGGATCGACTGTTGTATTTTAAGAATCTAGTTTTTATTTTCCATCTTTGTCATAGGTTAAGTTAATCTTTTTAATTTTCATAATCTAGTTTAATTTCAACATTGCATCTTTTCTTAATTTATAATTATATTTTTTTCCATTATATTTCAAATATGCGGGATATTTCAGACTAATTAATTGTAAGATTAGATAGAAAATATCATACGTGCATCTAGTGATCGCAGAGTCAAACTCCAACAAATTTACTAATCAATTTTCTATAAACCGTTAATATTATAGCTACACATAACAACTAATGGAAATAACTATTAGGTATCTAATATTCTAATTGCCACACACATCTAAAAACATGAAAGTGTGTCTCAACTTTCTAATATTAGTTTTCTTTTCATAGTTTGAGTATTTTAAGAAAAATAAAAAAGAATTATAGAATATGGAACCAAATGAAAATTGAAAATATAAAAGGAACTTTGAAAAAAAATTGAAATCTGCACTAAAGTTGCTCGAAAATTGCCCGAGAACTGCCCGCTAGTAGCTTGGTCCAAATCAACCCTGTCACTTATGGGATCGAATGTAATCCGTGGTTCTAAAATATTTTAAAGGAGATGGGGGATCAAACCGACCCTCCCACCTATATGAAATGGTTTTAAAATTTCAATATGTACACCAACCAAATTAATTTAACTCTCACTTTTATCTTTTTCACTTTTCACTGCCTATCCCCTCAAACCTATATATAGGCCCTTTGTAAACATAATTTGCAATCAAGATTGCAATGGCTAGTAGTGGTGCCGGTTCTCCGTGTGGCGCATGCAAGTTCCTCCGCCGGAGGTGCGTTCCCGGCTGCGTGTTTGTGCCGTATTTTTGCTCCGACGATGGTCCGGCCATTTTCGCGGCCATCCACAAGGTGTTCGGGGCTAGCAACGTCTCGAAATTGTTGCTCCAGCTCCCGGTCGACCAGCGCTTCCCCGCCGTGTTTTCCATCGGCATCGAAGCTCAAGCAAGAATGGAAGACCCCATTTATGGCTGCGTCTCCCACATCATTGCTCTCCAACAACAGGTACGCTTAACCAGATCATTTGTTCCCACCCAACAAGAAAGTTATTTATTTATTTATTTTTTGTTATAGGTGTTGAACCTGCGAGCGCAAGTGATGGAGGCAAAGTACTTGCTGAATTCAATGAACGCCACTACGATGGTGGGAGGGCCGCCGGCGCCTTTTCCGGCCGCTGATCTGAACGGTACAAACCCCAGCACCTGGCCGCCGCAGAACTCCGTTGATGGAGGGTTTTGGGCACCGGAGATGGAAGCGGTCCGATTTCCGGCTGAAGAGAGAAGCATGCAGAGAGCTTCACCCGAGCCTAGGATCTAGGCCGGCCTGTTCCAATCCTGATGGATTGACTGTTGTATTTTTATAATCTAGTTTTTATTTTCTGTCTTTTCGTAATTTTCTTCAATTTTAACTTAAACATATGTAAATGTTTAAGGTAATCCTTTTAATTTTAATAATCTAGTTTAATTTCAACATTGCATCTCTTTTTAATTTCTAAATGCACAAGATATTTCAAACTAATTAATTCTAATATTAGAAAGAGAATATCATACGTCACGGGTAACATCAATAACGATTACAATAATTGTGTCATTTCAGACCAATAATAAAACACATATATATAATTTACACCTAGTGATCACAAAGTCAAACTCCAACTTATTATTTACTAATCAAATTTCATAACGTACGTAACATTTTACGTTACGTTCGAAATTTATATATATTATATGTATTTATGATATTCATTTACGCCCTCAACCATCTATTCTATTTTAAAGTTTTATTATGATTATTAAATGGTATAAATATATCGTGCAAATGATGTCAATTATAACCACTATATATATATAGAAAAGCATTTATTTCTTTGAGAAAATTTTAAAAAATAATAGTTGCTTAATATTAAATCATTTTATATAATTTTTGTAGAATTACATGCGGAATATAAATTATAACCACTATTGTAGTAATATATTTTTGTCATGTACATAACAAAGTATATATAAGATGTGCTATATACCTTCATTTCAATACTCTAATTATTTAAGTAGGTGTATGAAAATTTAAGTTAATCCTTTTAATTTTAATAATCTTCTTTAATTTCTAATTATATTTTTTCCATTTAAAATATGCGGGATATTTCAAACTATTTTATTTTCAAATTAGAGAGAAAATATCATACGTGATGGGGCAACATCAATAACGATTAGAATAATTGTATGATTTCAAACAAATAATAAAACAAATATAATTTACATCTAGTAATCACAAAGTCAAACTCCAACTAAAGGAAAAAATTATGTTGACCCGACTCGTCTCCCAGACAAGTTTGGCCCATTTACTAATCAATTTTCTATAAACTGCTAATATTATCATCTAATCATAACATCTAATGAAAACAACTATTTGCTATCTACTATGCTAATTGCCAAACACACCCAAAAACTTGAAATTTTGACTATCGCTTTTACGATTCCCTAGGCCTACATCTTTACGTTGGTTAAACTATAATCATACACGTTCTTAACTGTGAACAAATATTTTGAATAACTATGACGTAGATTTGAGTGACTGGCCAAGACCTTGTAGTCTAGTGACGTCCGATTGCAACCCAATGGAAGGGGTGGGTTCGAGTCTCAGTGGATGTGATATTGACTCTTTGTGCTCTAGTAGGTTGAGAAAGTAGTGCTCAAAAATAAAATAAAATTTAGTATTAATTTTATTCGTAACGTAAAACGTTACGTAAGTTTGACTACCGCTTTGTGGCAGTATTAATTGTATTCGTAACGTAAAACGTTACGTTCAAAATTTATATATATTATATGCATTAATTGTCGTCGCTATTTGTAGAAGTAATAATTTTATTTGTAACGTAAAACGTTACATTCGAAATTTATATATATTATGCATTCATGATTCATTTGCGCACTCTACTGTTGATTCTATTTTAAAGACTTTTACGATTATTAAATGGATTAAATATATGGTTTAAATGATGTCAACGCTAGTTATCTCCGACCGTGTTTGGCATTCTTGGATGAAAAGCGAACTAAAAACTAAATAGTTAGTAGATAGATGTTAAAAGTTGAAAGTTTGTTGAAATTATAAAACTAACTAATTAGGTGAATAATTATTTTGTAAATTTGATTGTTAAGAAAGTTGACAAATGTTAAATGAAAAATAAAATATATATATATATATATATAATATATATATATATATATATATATATATATATATATATATATATATATATATTAATGATACTATAAAAGTTATATATTTATTTGAGAAAATTTAATAAAAATAATAGTTATATTATATTAAATCATTCTATATAATTTTTGTAGAATTAAGTGGAAATCGTAATATTTTTTTGAGTACTATTGACTCTATTATATTGTAGTATCTGCCCATCTATACTTTCTCAACCTGTTGAAGCGCTCAAAGAGTCAATATCACCTCCACTGAAACTCGATAAGAATATTTTGCACGAAATATTTCAAACTAAGTAATTCTAATATTAGAAAGAGAATATCACACGTAAACGGGCATCATCAATAACCATTACAATATTGTCATTTCAGACAAATAATAAAACACATATAATTTACATCTAGTGATCCAAAGTCAAACTCCAACTAAGGTAAAAATTATGTTGACCTGACCTGTCTCCCACACAAGTGTACCAATTACTAATCAATTTTCTATAAACCACTAATATTATCAGCTACTCATAACATCTAATGGAAACAACTATTTATTATCTACTACGTTAATTGCCAAACACACCTAAAAACATGAAAGTTTGACTACCACTTTTACGATTCTCTAGCCCCACATCTTTACGTTGGTTAAATTATAATCATACACGTTCTTAACTGTGAACAAATACTTTGAATAACTATGACGTAGATCTTAATTATCTCATATTCTCACTATTTGTTTGCAGTATTAATTTCATTCGTAACGTAGATAACGTAAAGCATTACGTTCAAAATTTATATATATTATATATATGCATTTATGATATTCATTTACGCACTTTGTCATTGATTCTATTTAAAAGTTTTTATGATTATTAAATGGAATAAATATATGGTTCAAATGATGTCAACCTATCTCATACCGTGTTTGGCATACTTGGATGAAAAGCGCTAAATAGTTAGTAGATAGATGGTAAAAGTTGAAAGTTGAAATTATAAACCTAACTAATTAGGTGAAGAAGTATTTTGTAAAATTTGTTGTTAAGAAAGTTGACAAATGTTAAATGAAAAAATAACGTGTGTATATATATATATATATATATATATATATATATATATATATATATATAGATATATATTAAAATGATACTATAAAAAGTTTATATTTCTTTGAGAAAATTTAATAAAAATAATAATAGTAACATTATATTAAATCATTGTATATATTATGCATTTATGATTCATTTACGTACTCTGCCATCGATTCTATTTTAAAGATTTTGATGATTATTAAGTGGAATAAATATGTGGTTAAGATGATGTCAACGTTATCTGAGGCCGTGTTTGGCATAATTCGACATAATTCGATGAAATGTGAACTGAAAACTAAATAATTATTAGATAGGTAGTAAAATTTCATATCATTGTGTACTATATAGTAAGTTTGAAATCTTATATGTTCATAAAAATAAAGTTTAATATACATAAACATTAGGCTAACATAACGATAGTACCTATATATTTATTATTTTTTTAAAAAAGATTTGGAAATATATCAATATGAAGTGTTATTTAAACGATTTCGATTAGAACTTTTTAATTTGTAAGATAATTAAATTTAAGTTGAAAAAAATAAAGAAAAAATAGGGATGTGTTAGGTCCATATAACAACACGCAATAAAGTATACCTTGCATTGTGGACCAGTGCAAAATGGTACTTATATTATGTAGCTATTTAACATTTTTTGGATACTTTATTTTCTCATATCTCTTTTCTCTCTTATTTCTCTTCAATCTAGTTTCTAAATTAATATTATCACTACCACCACCACCACTTATTATTATTACTAATTTTACACGCTCATTGCGTGAATGAGTTAATGCCCAATGTTTATATTTAAATAAATATTTGAAAGTGTATCAATACAAGATTATATAGGAGAAGTTTATACATATGTAATTGAATGTCGAATTTGTTTATTTAAATATGTAACTCAAAGTATATGAATCCAAGATAATATAGGAAATTCATTATAATTGTCACTAAAATAAATGTTTGCAACTTTGTAAAATCGATAGTCTAAATACTTTGTCTGAAAATGATAGTCTAAATAAATACTACTTTTGGTTTGAATTTTTCTAAGTATTCTTAATTCTCTTTTGTGTAACATTGACATTGTCTCATCTTTACTATTTTTCCTCATCCTTTTTGTTGGTAGTGTATTTAATAAAAAAAAAAAGAACTATAGAATATGGAACAAAATGAAAATTGAAAATATAAAAGGAACGTTGAAAAAAAATGCAAAACTGCACGAAAGTTGCTCGGAAATTGCTCGAGAACTGCCCGCAAGTAGCTTGGGACAATATCAACCCTATAACTTATAGGATCGTTTTAAGGGTACTATATATACACCTACCAAATCAATTTAACTGTCACTTTTATCTATTTCACTTTTTACTATCTAACTCGCTCAAACCTATATATAAACCCTTTCTAAACATAATTTGCAATCAAGATTGCAATGAGTAGTAGTGGTGCCGGTTCTCCTTGTGGCGCATGCAAGTTCCTCCGCCGGAGGTGCGTTCCCAGCTGCGTGTTCGCACCGTATTTTTGCTCTGACCATGGTTTTGCCATTTTTGCCGCCATCCACAAGGTGTTCAGGGCTAGCAACGTCTTGAAATTGTTGCTCCAGCTCCCGGTCCACCAGCGCTTCCCCGTCGTGTTTTCCATCGCCATCTAAGCTCAAGCAAGAATGGAAGACCGTACCCCATTTATGGCTGCGTCTCCCACATCATTGCTCTGCAAGAACAGGTACCATGGCGCCGGAAATCAATTGCCGCCGGCGCCGTTTCCGGCCGCTGATCTGAACGCGACAAACCCCTGCAGCTGGCCGCAGAACTCCCGAGGGTTGGGTGAACTCCAAGCTTTAGCACAGAGAATGACCAAAACCGAGCCTAGCTTCAAGGCCGGCCTGTTCCGATCCTATGGATTGATGTTGTATTTTAATAATCTAGTTTTTATTTTCCCTCTTTTTGTTATTTTCTTAAATTTTAACTTAAACATGTGGAAAAGTTTAAGGTAATCCTTTTAATTTTAATAATCTAGTTTAATTTCAACATTGCATCTCTTTTTAGTTTCTAATTGCCTTTTTTTTTTTCATTCGACATGCATGAGATATTTCAAACTAATTAATTCTAATATTAGAAAGAGAATATCATACGTCATTGGGAAACATCAATAACTATTACAATAATTGTGTAATTTCAGACAAATAATAAAACACACACACACACACACACACACACACACACACACACACACACACACACACATATATATATATAAAATTTACACCTACCGATTACAAAGTCAAACTCCCAACTTATTTACTAATCAATTTCGTAACGTACGTAACGTTTTACGTTACGTTCGAAATTTATATATATTATATGCATTTATGATATTCATTTAGGTGATGAGCGATCTATTCTATTCCACAATTAATATACAATTAAATGAATAAATCTAACAAGACATAAAATAAAAATTAAAGGCATTACGCGCCCGTGCATTGCACGCGCCTTCTGACCAACAATAAACAATTAATTTACTAATCAATTTTCTATAATTTGCTAGTATTATTAGCTTGTAATAACAACTACTGGAAACAACTGTTGTAGGCCATGCCAGACTGCCCAAGCTTCCGCCTCATCGACGGAGCAGACACCAATGTTTACTGCGAAACCTCCCCTCCAGTTCCCTAAATGATCCCGAACAATGCCTCCACATGCTGCCTGTCCATCACCGTACCTACTGCCATCGACATTGATTTTGATGCAACCTGTCCGCGGCTTGCTCCAAGAGACTAAGACATTACGCTCAGGTACTGGAACTAGAGCCGGGCTCTTCGCCTTCGAGAAAGAGCTCCTGATCTCCACTTCCTGCCTCTATAACAAAAGCAGCTTTTGATCAGTTGGCATATAGCTATGATTGAAAATACGGTCGTTCCGCCATTTCCATATCCACCAAAGGCGGATGGCGAACTTCTCAGGCCAGCCCTCCTCAAAACCCATGCTTTGGTCGCCCTTTAGGTTAGCCTCTTCTTTTTGATAAAAAAAAAAAAAAACTACTGGAAACAACTATTAGAATTTCGTAACGTACGTAACGTAACGTTACGTTCGAAATTTATATATATTATATGCATTTATGATATTCATTTAGGCCATCAGCGATCTATTCTATTCCACAATTAATATACAATTAAATGAATAAATCTAACAAGACATAAAATAAAAATTAAAGGCATTACGCGCCCGTGCATTGCACGCGCCTTCTGACCAACAATAAACAATTAATTTACTAATCAATTTTCTATAATTTGCTAGTATTATTAGCTTGTAATAACAACTACTGGAAACAACTATTAGAATTTCGTAACGTACGTAACGTTCGAAATTTATATATATTATATGCATTTATGATATTCATTTAGGCCATCAGCGATCTATTCTATTCCACAATTAATATACAATTAAATGAATAAATCTAACAAGACATAAAATAAAAATTAAAGGCATTATGCGCCCGTGTATTGCACGCGCCTTTTGACCAACAATAAACAATTAATTTACTAATCAATTTTCTATAATTTGCTAGTATTATTAGCTTGTAATAACAACTACTGGAAACAACTATTAGCTATATATCAATTATTAACTGCTTTTACAATTCCATAGCACGTTCTTCACTGTGATCAAATACTTTGAATAACTATGACATAGATCTGCGTCATCTCATATTCTCGCTATTTGTGACAGCATTAATTTTATTCATAACGTACGTAACGTTTTACGTTATGTTGAAATTTATATATATTATGCATTTATGATTCATTTACACACTCTGCCATCGATTCTATTTTAAAGATTTTGATGATTATTAAGTTGAATAAATATATGGTTTAGATGATGTCAACGCTATCTCGGGCAGTGTTTGGCATAATTCGATGAAAAGCGAGCTGAAAACTAAATAGTTATTATTAGATAGATAGTAAAATTAAGGCATTAAGCGCCCATGCATTGCACGCGCCTACTGGCCAATAATAAACAATTAATTTATTAACTGCTTCTACGATTTCCTAGTATGTTCTTAACTGTGAATAAATACTTTGAATAACTATGACGTAGATCTGCGTCATCTCATATTCTCGCTATCTATGGCAACATTAATTTTGTGAAATTACATGAAGAATATAATATTATAACTGTTGTAATATATTTGTTTCATTTACATAACAAAGTATATATAAATGTGTTATATATGTTCGTTTCAATATTCTAATTATTTAAGGTGTATGAAAATTTAGAATTTTAATCTTAAATTCACAACAACAATAATAATAACATAATTTTTCAAAAAAAAAATAATAATAATAACATAAAATTATGAACACAATTTATACTATAAATACTACTAGTTTGAAAGAGTAAATCTCTTTCAAATTCAAAAAGATTTACAATGCCTGTTAACAACAGCATGCCAAAAGATTCCTAATCAAAGCTTAAGCACCCCAAAAATACAAAATTAAAGGAAAAGAAAAGGCAGATTATTTATACTATAGATAGATACAATCAACGAGTAGAGATTATGATTTTTTTTTTTTAATTTGAAGATAACTAGAGGTTATGATTAAAAATTGTGGGTATCATAGGTTGTGGATTATTACCGTGAATTAACGTGGCATGGAAATTAAAGAAATTATTTTTTTGATTAAAAATTCGTACTTCAAATTAAACTGTCATTCAAAATCATTCCTCGAATCTATTGAAAATATGTAGGATTCTTAACTTTTTTCTAAAAAAAATATGAGCAATTTTTTTTATATACATTTTCAATCTAAATTATATATATATATATATATATATATATATATATATATATATATATATATATATATATATAATTTACAATTCACAATTTAAATAATTTAATACTTTATTATTTAATATATTTTAACTTTTGGAATTTGAAAATTCAAAAAAGTATTCAATTCAAAGTCTCAACTTTCTAATAGTAATATTTTTTTTTGTCATTGTTTTAGTATAAAAAAATATAATTACAAAATATGGAACAAAAAGATAACTGAAAAATAAAAAGGAAAGTTGAAAAAAAATCTGAATTTGCTTGAAAGGTTCTTGAAAGTTAACCAAGAAATGGTCACAAGGGTTTTGGGACCAAATTGACACTGTCACATATACGATCGGATGAACTCTCTCTTCAAAAGTGGTTCGAAAACCGTCCAAAAGAGCTTCAGGATCAAACCGACCCTCCGA
>CP025650.1:17583939-17616319 GCA_003576665.1 Ipomoea trifida
ATATATATATATATATATATATATTAATGATACTATAAAAAGTATATATTTCTTTGAGAAAATTTAATAAAAATAATAATAGTAACATTATATTAAATCATTGTATATATTATGCATTTATGATTCATTTACCATAAATTCTATTTTAAAGATTTTGATGATTATTAAATGGAATAAATATGTGGTTAAGATGATGTCAACGCTATCTGAGACCGTGTTTGGCATAATTCGATGAAAAGTGAACTGAAAACTAAATAGTTATTAGATAGGTAGTAAAATTTCATATCATTGTGTATTATATAGTAAGTTTGAAATTTTATATGTTCATAAAAACAAAGTTTAATATACATAAACATTAGGCTAACATAACGATTGTACCTATATATTTATTATTTTTTTAAAAAGCTTTGAAAATATATCAATATGAAGTTTTATTTAAACGATTTCAATTAGAACTTTTTAATTTATAAAATAATTAAATTTAAGTTGAAAAAAGTAAAGAAAAAATAGGGACGTGTTAGGTCCATATAACAACATGCAATAAAGTATACCACCACCACCACCACACCACTTATTATTATTATTAGTTTTACACGCCCATTGCACGAATGAGTTAATGCCCAATGTTTATATTTAAATAAATATTTGAAAGTATATCAATACAAGATTATATAGGAGAAGTTTATACATATGTAATTGAATGTCGAATTTGTTTATTTAAATATGTAACACAAAGTATATGAATCCAAGATAATATAGGAAATTCATTATAATTATCACTAAAATAAATGTTTGCAACTTTGTAAAATCGATAGTCTAAATAAATACTACTTTTTGTTTGAATTTTTCTAAGTATTCTTAATTCTCTTTTGAGTAACATTGGCATTGTCTCATCTTTGCAATTGGGCTACTATTGAGTGCATAGATTACAATGTCATGCAATGAGATTATAATATAGGAGCTAAGGACTTTCCTTTAGGTGTTCTACTCGGGGTTCATTTGGTTCAACCATTATTGTTGAATGAGTTATTGTGGATAAAGAAATCTCCAGTTTAAGAAAAAAATGATTAAATAAATTAGTAAAAATTTGAAAATTTTAAATATTATGCATTTCAAAGATATTAAAAGACAGTTTCTCGTTTCAATTTGTTGAGTAATGAGTTATTTGAGTACTTTCACTGTCAACAAATCCCCCAAGTAGTTAATATGATTGGTTTCAAAATATTCCTTTTTTTTTCATGGTATTAATAAAATAGTTGGTAAATAAATATATAGCATTATTTTGTATTATAACTTTGATATTTAATTACAAGATAGTGTAAAAAGAACATAATGGACAATGTAATGAATATCAATTGATCAATTTGGATGTACAGAATCTTTGCATTAGAGAAAATAAAGAGAATATAACTAATGAAATTATTTTTCTTATTTAATTTATTGATAATGAATATTTTGTTTTAAATAAAGGCATTGTAGACACATAATTTTAAATTAAAGAAATGCATATGTATCATTTTTTGTTGTAACTACTAATTTATTTAATTTAATAAGAGTAAAATAGAGTGATCCCGCTTCAATTTGTTGGGTTATTTGAGCACTCTCTTTGTCAACCAATCCTCAAGTAGTTAATATAATTAGCTTCAATTTTTTTTTTAAATTTTTTCATGGTATTAATAAAATACTTGGTAAATAAATATATAAAATTATTTTGTATTATAACTTTGATATTTAATTACAAGATATTGTAAAAATAAGATAATGGACAATGTAATGAATATCAATTGATAAATTTGAATGTAAAGAATATTTGTATGGGAGAAAATAAAGACAATATAACTAATAAATTATTTCTCTTATTTAATTTAATTTTTTGATAATAAATAATTTTTTTCAAATCAAGGTATTGTAGACACATAATCCTAAATTAAAGAAATACATATGTATCATTTTTTGTTGTAGCTACTAATTTATTTAATTTAATAAGAGTAAAATAGAGTGATGAACTTAATTATGCCAAATTTGTTTGGGATGAGGTTCGAACCTAAGACGTTTCTTATAAAAATTAATGGGTAAGTTAAAAGTTAACGGAATATTAACGGAGAAGAGAATATTTAACAAAAAACTTAACGGATAATAATATAATTAAGAATAAATTAGGAAATCTCAAGGAAAAATATAAACAACTGTTAGGTATCTAATATTCTAATTGTCAAACACATCTAAAAACATGAAAGTGTGACTACCGCTTTTACGATTCCCTAGCCCCACATCTTTGCGTTGGTTAAATTATAATTATACATTTTTTTAACTGTGAACAAATACTTTGAATAACTATGATGTAGATATGAGTCGTCTCATATTCTCACTATTTGTGGCAGCAGTAATTTTATTCGTAATGTATGTAACGTAAAACGTTACATTCGAAATTTATATATATTATGCATTTATGATTTATTTACTCAATCTGCCAACCATTCTATATTAATTTTTTTTCATTATTTTAGTATTTAAAAAAAAAAAGAACTATAGAATATCGAACAAAATTAAAATTGAAAATATAAAAGGAACGTTGAAAAACAATGCAAAACTGCACGAAAGTTGCTCGAAAATTGCTCGAGAACTGCTCGCAAGTAGCTTGGGACAATATCAACCCTATCACTTATAGGATCATTTTAAGGCTACTATATATACACCTACCAAATCAATTTAAGTGTCACTTTTATCTCTGTCACTTTATACTATCTAACTCGCTCAAACCTATATATAAACCCTTTCGTTCTAAACATAATTTGCAATGGCTAGTAGTGGTGCCGGTTCTCCGTGTGGCGCATGCAAGTTCCTCCGCCGGAGGTGCATTCCCGGCTGCGTGTTCGCACCATATTTTTGCTCCGACCTGGTCCGGCCATTTTCGCGGCCATCCACAAGCTGTTCGGAGCTAGCAACGTCTCGAAATTGTTGCTCCAGCTCCCGGTCCAGCAGCGCTTCCCCGCCGTGTTTTCCATCGGCATCGAAGCTCAAGCAAGAATGGAAGACCCCATTTATGGTTACGTCTCCCACATCATTATATTGCTCTGCAACAATAGGTACCATGGCGCCGGAAATCAATTGCCGCCGGCGCCGTTTCTGGCCGCTGATCTGAACGCGACAAACCACTGCACCTCGCCGCAGAACTCCGGAGGGTTTTGGGCACCACCGGAGATGTATACCGGCCGGAGAGGAAGCGGTCCCATTTCCGCTTTTAGGCCGGCCTGTTCCCATCCTTATGGATTGATTGTTGTATTTTCATAATCTAGTTTTTATTTTCCGTCTTTTTGCAATTTTCTCCAATTTTAACTTAAACATACGGAAAAGTTTATGGTAATCCTTTTAATTTTAATAATCTAGTTTAATTTCAACATTGCATCTCTTTTTAATTTTTAATTACCTTTTTTTTTTTCATTCGAAATGCACTAGATATTTCAAACTAATTAATTCTAATATTACAAAGAGAATATCATACGTCATTGGGCAACATCAATAATTATTACAATAATTGTGTCATTTCAGACAAATAATAAAACACATATATATATAATTTACACCTACCGATCACAAAGGAAAACTCCAACTTATTTACTAATCAATTTCGTAACGTACGTAACGTTTTACGTTACGTTCAAAATTTATATATATTATATGCATTTATGATATTCATTTACGCCATCAGCCATCTATTCTATTTTTAAGTTTTATTATGATTATTAAATGGTATAAATATATTGTGCAAATGATGTCAACGCTATCTCAGGCCGTGTTTGGCATACTTGGATGAAAAGCACTAAATAGTTAGTAGATAGATGGTAAAAGTTAAAAGTTGAAATTATAAACCTAACTAGGGAGGGGGGGGGGGGGGATAAATTCTGACATAAAAAAAAAAATTAAAGGCATTACGCGCCCGTGCATTGCACGCGCCTTCTGGCCAACAATAAACAATTAATTTACTAATCAATTTTCTATAAATTGCTAGTATTATTAGCTTGTAATAACCACTACTGGAAACAACTATTAGCTATATATCAACTATTAACTGCTTTTACAATTCTATAGCACGTTCTTAATTGTGAACAAATACTTTGAATAACTATGACCTCATATTCTCGCTATTTGTGACAACATTAATTTTATTCATAACGTACGTAACGTAAAACGTCAGGTTGAAATTTATATATATTATGCATTTATGATTCATTTACACACTCTGCCATCGATTGTATTTTAAAGATTTTGATGATTATTAAGTTGAATAAATATATGGTTCAGATGATGTCAACACTATCTCGGGCCTTGTTTGGCATAATTCGATGACAAGCGAACTGAAAACTAAATAGTTATTAGATAGATAGTAAAATTAAGGCATTACGCGCCCGTGCATTGCACACGCCTTCTGGCCAGTAATAAATAATTAATTTATTAACTGCTTCTACGATTTTCTAGCACGTTCTTAACTGTGAATAAATACTTTGAATAACTATGACGTAGATCTGCGTTTTCTCATATTCTCGCTATCTGTGGCAACATTAATTTTGTTCATAACGTACGTACGTAAAAAAACACTATTACTCTTGAAATTTATATATATATATATATATTGTGCATTTATGATATTATTTTATGCACTCTACCATCGATTATATTTCAAAGGTTTTTATGACTATTAAATGAAATAAATAAATGGTTGTGATGATGTCAACGGTATCTCATGCTGGACATACTTGAATGGAAAGTGAACACTAAAAACTAAATATTTAGTAGATATATGGTAAAAGTTGAAAGTTGAAATTGTAAACTTAACTAATTAGGTGAAGGAGTATTTTGTAAAATCTGTTGTAAAGAAAGTTAACATATGTAAATGAAAAAGTAACATATATAAATTAATGATACTATGAAAAGTATATATTTCTTTTAGAAAATTTAATAAAAATAAAAGTTGCATTATATTAAATTATTCTATATAATTTTTGTGAAATTACATGAAGAATATAATATTATAACTGTTGTAATATATTTGTTTCATTTACATAACAAAGTATATATAAATGTGTTATATATGCTCGTTTCAATATTCTAATTATTTAAGGTGTATGAAAATTTAGAATTTTAATCTTAAATTCACAACAACAATAATAATAACATAAAATTATGAACACAATTTATACTATACTACTAGTTTGAAAGAGTAAATCTCTTTCAAATTCAAAAAGATTTACAATGCCAAAAGATTCATAATCAAAGCTTAAGCACCCCCAAAAAACAAAATTAAAGGAAAAGAAATTAAAAGGCAGATTATTTATACTATTGATAGATACAATCAACGAGTAGAGATTATGATTTTTTTTTTTTTGAAGATAACTAGAGATTATGATTAAAAATTGTGGGTATCATAGGTTGTGGATTATTACCGTGAATTAACGTGGCATGGAAATTAAAGAAATTATTTTTTATTAAAAATTCGTACTTCAAATTAAACTGTCATTCGAAATTATTCCTCGAATCTATTGAAAATATGTAGGATTCTTAACTTTTTTCTAAAAAAAATAAGAGCAATTTTTTTTTATACATTTTCAATCTAATATATATATATATATATATATATATATATATATATATATATATATATATATATTTAAAATTTACAATTCACAATTTCAATAATTTAATACTTTATTAATTAATTAATTTTAACTTTTGGAATTTGAAAATTCAAGAAAATATTCAATTCAAAGTCTCAACTTTCTAATAGTATATTTTTTTTCTCATTGTTTTAGTATTAAAAAAATATAATTACAAAATATGGAATAAAAAGATAACTGAAAAATAAAAAGGAAAGTTGAAAAAAAATCTGAATTTGCTTGAAAGGTTCTTGAAAGTTAACCGAGAAATGCTCACAAGGGTTTTGAGACCAAATCCACACTGTCACATATAGGATCGGATGAAATCTCTCTTCAAAAGTGGTTTGAAAACCGTCCAAAAGAGCTTCAGGATCAAACCGACCCTCCGACATGTAGGACAAATGTCAATTCCTTCTCCCAAACACCTACCTAAACCGCGTCCCCCCTCTTCCGTGCACCATTTTTATAAATCTCCCCTCCTTCACGTTCCTACCCACAACTACTTTACTCTTCACTTGAGATCTGCACTGCTAGTGTGCTATGAAATCATTTTAAAGTTACTATATATACACTTGTCAAATTAATTTAACTCTCACTTTGTCTCTTTCGATCACTTTCCACTATCAAACTCGCGAAAAACCTATATATAGCCCCTTTCTTAACATAATTTGTAATAGAGACTGCTATGGCTAGTGGTGTCGGTTCTCCCTACGGTGCATGAAAATTCCTTCGCCCGAGGTGCGTTCCCGAATGTGTGTGTGCACCTTACCTTCACATTTCAATTATTTATTAGTTTATTATTTTATTTATATTTATTTCAACGTTTGGAAATTGAAAATTAAAATATTCAATCCAAAGTCTCAACATTCTAATATTAATTTTTTTTCATTATTTTAGTATTAAAAAAAACATAAATAATTACACAATATGGAAAAAAAATTGAAAATATAAAAGGAAAGTTGAAAAAAATCAACATCTAGCCTAGAACTGCGCGTGCCCGCAAGTAGCTTGGAACTGATAGGATCGGATGTAATCTCCCTTTAAAAGTAGTTCAAAAATCCTTTAATGGAGATTTGAGATCAAACCGACCCTCCTATGTGTAGGACCAATATCAATTCCCCCCCCCCCCCCCTCCTCTTCACTTATATTGTGCTATGAAATCGTTTTAAAGCTACTAAATATACACCTTCCAAATTAATTTAAATCTCACTTTTATCTCTTTCACTTTTCACTATATATCCCCTCAAACCTATATATAGTCCTTTTCTAAACATAATTTGCAATCAAGATTGCAATGGCTAGTGGTGTCGGTTCTTCGTGTGGCGCATGCAAGTTTCTTTGCCAGAGGTGCGTTCCGGATTGTGTGTTTGTACCTTACTCTCACGATTTCAATTATTTAATAGTTTATTATTTTATTTATTTATTTCAACGTTTAATTTGGAATTTGAAAATTAAAATATTCAATCCAAAGCTCTAACTTTCTAATATTAAATTTTGTTTTTCATAGTTTGAGTATTTTAAGAAAAAAACAAAAAGAATTATAGAATATGGAACGAAATGAAAATTGAAAATATAAAAGGAACTTTGAAAAAAAATCCAAATCTGCACGAAAATTGCCCGAGAACTGCCCGCTAGTAGCTTGGTCCAAATCAACAGTGTCAATTGCGCCGTTTCCCGCCGGTGATCGGAACGCGACAAACCCCAGCACCGTTGATGGAGGGTTTTGGGCACCGGAGATGGAAGGGGTCCCGTTTCCGGCTGAAGAGAGTAGCATGCGGCGACAAACCCCAGCATCGTTGATGGAGGGTTTTGGGCACCGGAGATGGAAGGGGTCCCGTTTCCGGCTGAAGAGAGTAGCATGCGGAGAGCTTCACCATCGGACGTAGGTGAACTCCAAGCTTTAGCATTGAGAATCACCAAAACCGAGCCTAGCTTCTAGGTCGGCCGGCCTGTTCCGACCCTGATGGATTGACAGTTGTATTTTCATAATCTAGTTTTTATTTTCCGTCTTTTTGCAATTTTCTTCAATTTTAACTTAAACATCTGTAAAAGTTTAAGGTAATCCTTTTAATTTTAATAATCTAATTTAATTTCAACATTGCATCTCTTTTTAATTTCTAAATGCACGAAATATTTCAAACTAATTAATTCTAATATTAGAAAGAGAATATCATACTTTATCGGGCAACATCAATAACGATTACAATAATTGTGTCATTTCAGATAAATAATAAAACACACATATATAATTTAAACCTAGTGATCACAAAGTCAAACTCCAATTTATTTACTAATCAATTTTCTATAAACCGCTAATATTATCAGCTACTCATAACAACTAATATAAACAACTACGGAGTATTTGCTATCTACTATGCTAATTGTCAAATACACCTAAAATAATTAATATTTGACTACCGCTTTTACGTTACGTAACGTATGTAACGTTTTACGTTACGTTCAAAATTTATATAAATTATATGCATTTATGATTATGATATTCATTTATGAATATAATATTATAATTATTGTAATATATTTGTGTCATTTACATTAAAGGTATCACGCGCCCGTGCATTGCACGCCATTTTAGCGAACAATAAACAATTTATTTACTAATCAATTTTCTATAAATTGCATGTATTATTAGCTAGTAGTAATAGCTAATGGAAACAGCCATCAGCTATATATCAACTATTAACTGCTTTTACAATTCCCTAGCACGTTCTTAACTGCGAACAAATACTTTGAATAAGTATGACGTAGATTTGTGTCATCTCATATTCTTGCTATCTGTGGCAACATTAATTTTATTCATAACGTACGTAACGTAAAACATTACGCTTGAATATATATATATATATATATATATCATCAAAGGTTTTTATGATTCTTAAAAGGAATAAATAAATGGTGGAGATGATGTCAACAGTATCTAAGGTTAGACATACAAACTAAATATTTAGTAGATATATGGTAAAAGTTGAAAGTTGAAATTGTAAACCTAACTAATTAGGTGAAGATGTATTTTATAAAATTTGTTGTTAAAAAAGTAGTTGACAAATGTTAAATGAAAAAATAACATTTTTAAATTAATGATACTATGAAAAGTATATATATATATTTTTTAGAAAATTTAATAAAAATAAAAGTTGCATTATATTAAATTATTCTATATAATTCTTGTGAAATTACATGGAGAATATAATATTATAACTTTTGCAATATATTTGTGTCATTTACATAACAAAGTATATATAAGATGTGTTATATATGTTCGTTCCAATATTCTAATTATTTAAGTAGGGGTATGAAAATTTAGAATTTTGATCTTAAATTGACAACAACAACAATAATAACACAAAATTGTTTTTCAAAAATAACACAAAATTATGAACACAATTTATACTAAACTACTAGTTTGAAAGAGAATCTCTTTTAAATTCAAAAAGATTTACAATGCCTGTTCACCACAACAGTATGCCAAAAGATTTCTAATCAAAGCTTAAGCACCCCAAAAAAAAAAAACAAAAGGAAAAGAAAAGGCAGATTATTTATACTATAGATAGATAGATACAATCAACGAGTAGAGATTATGAGCTTCATATTGCTATTCTTTCTGTCAAACATGCTATCAAGTTTAGCAATCAGATTAGAATATCTATCAGTTTTCATTACATATTTCACTCCTTTACACCAAAACCAAATGTCTGACTGACTATGTTATACAAACAAACCTTCCCAAGAGGAGAAAACGCCATCTGCTACAATTATCTCAGCTGGTTATATTTTTACTTGCATTCTTTAACATCATATCATCGGGCGACAGGCCCACAGGGTGTAGCCAGAAGCTAGAGAAAACGCAAAATTGTATGTAAAGTCCGACCTGCCATTCTCATAACAGAAAACATGCACATACCTGCAGTTAATGTGCTACAGGAATTAAGGAGAGGCCTAGTCTAAAAATAATTTAACAGCTTTTGATATTTCTCCAGAAAAATAGTAATGTAAGTAATTTAATCTACCATTCTCTCTTTTGTTTTGACCTCTAAAATCTTGATAGAAAACTGGACCACAACACTAACAGGGCGTTTGGTGGAAGGAGGGAATTAGGGGGGAAACGAATTGTAATTTTGTGGGAAAAAGTGAATAAAGACTAAAATGTCCTTGTATAATAATGATAATAATAATAATAATAATAATAATAATAATAACAACAACTAATAAGGGCAAAATAGTAATATCAATTACTCAACTACCATAAGAAAGGAAAAAAGAATTAAAAACAGTTAACACAGACAGAGAAATGAAATTCAGATTGTAAAGGTGTGTAGAAAAGTTTTCATATTCCCAACAAGCAATAATCTCTGACTTCAGAATGTAAATCTCTTACCAGAAATTGTATGACACTAAAAGGCAAAACGACTTCCTCTACCATCAAGAAACTGGTCAGTATGCCACCCTTTGGCCTGCAGCTCAGATAGAAATGGACAGAATACATCATTCATCTTCTCGTAAGCCTCTTGCAGGACATTTTCCCTCGAGCCATGAAAAGATTTCTCCATAGCAGAAGCATATGCGGCAACCAGCCATCCCCTCAGTGCATCTTCACCAGTAGCATTGTGCTCTAGTATCATGTCAGTACATCTAGGTCCGCGGCATAAGATAAATTTTTCTTCGGGCAAAACTTCTTTTAAGCGGTGTAGGTCTGATGGTCGAACAACACTACTCAGAGCTCTTCCCACCTTAACATTTCCAGCATCCTCTATTAGTCGTCCAGGAAATAGGAGGTCTTCTTGATATCTTAAGTCAGCTGGGCTAGATATTTTTCCTGTCTGGTTAAATTTAGGTTAAATTAGTAGACAAAAAGTGAAGATATACATCTCAGGGAAAATTACAATTTTCGCCCATAAGTTCTTGGATAATTGTTATTTTTGTCCTTACTTCTTGACCATGCTCATATTTTTTCCTTAATCTTTTATCCAAGTTGCTCTTTCCGTCCTTAGTTCTTGGATAATTATTATTTTCGTCCCTAATTTTTGCACAATGCCTTCTACCACGATTCTTTTTACTCCAAGACATTTTAATTGGGTGAAATTCTCCACATCTGCATCGTGAATCTTTAATCTAAAAATTTGAGGACAAAGTAGTTGAATTCCCTGAAGTGTAAAATGTTTGGGAATTTTGCTGCTTTGTCTTCAAATTTTTTAATTAACGATTCGCGATGCAAATGTGGATAGTTGCAACCAAATAAAATGTCTTATAGAGTGAAAAGAATCTTGGTAGAATGTATTGCCCAATAATTATGGACGGAAATAACAAATACCAAAGAATTAGGGACAAAAAGAGTAACCTGGATAAAAGCTTAAGGAAGAAACGAGAACACTAGCAAGAACTAGGGACAGAAATAATAATTACCTAATAACTTAAGGGTGAAAATTGCAATTCTCCCTACATCTCAACATCTCTGACATGAGTATGAACCTTCACAAATGTTTTCACAATCAATGCAGTACGCTGTGGGTTTAATGTGTTGACAGGAGTAGCTTTCATTTCTTCTGTAACACTGTAGATATGTACAGCAGCAAGTAAAGGTCCAACAACCATCTGCAGAATACGATAAAGTAGCAGACAGCTGAGAAGGTTTGCCACATTGTCAACTATGTCTAAGTTGGGGAGAGGGGGTAATAAGTCAGTTCACATCTAATTTTCAGAAAAAACTAATGCCGCAAAAAGAATCCTACTAGATATGTGTTTGACCAACAATAGAAATAGGAAGAAACCCGAAAAAAAAAGGAGATTTTCTTAATGCTGTAGAGGGATCATAGATCATTGTACCTTTCCTTGCATTGATGAACAAATAGTAGACGCTAACTGAATTCCGGCCCCAATTCCAAGAACATTAAAAAGTGTGGATATGGCTTCACCTTTTGCAAAAAGGTCACTAAGGTTGCCTTCTTTGGCAAATGATGAATATATTGGTAACCTTGTTGCTCTTGCTGCAACAACTGCCATTCCCTGGCAATACAAAAAGAAAGAACAGAAGAATCTTTAAATACCAAATGCAAGTAAAAAATCCACAAAATTGAATAGAAATTAACATAAATTTTCAATGGTTATGGCAATACAAGAACCCTTAGACAGCAAGAACAAAAGAGAAAAGTTAATGAGACGCTTTACAGCCAACACTCTCTATCATTGTCTTCCAGCAGCTCAGAGAAGGTAAAAACACAAATTTTAGAAACAAAAAAATGGAGTGATCCCCTTAGAGCAGTAAATGCACGTGTCATTACCTTTGCAAAATTGCCAAGGCCAGCCATCTCAAGAAACAGGTGAGGACACAAAGGAGATAAAACTTCTAAACCAGTGCCGAGGTCATAAAGAACATCAGCTGCAAGGTAGAAAGTGTATTTCAGGTCAGAATCTTGATAAATGACATTGAAACACAACATATCAAATCAAATTATGAAGTATCAGGAAATATGAAAATTTGAAACGCAATGAAAAAGCAATAAAATATGGAAAAATAGACTAAAGCTGCAAACCTAAAATTCGCCAACGTTTAGGCTCAGAGTCCATTCTTGCACCTAAGTTGCTACATATAATCTTTCCCACATGCTGCATCCCATCTTTTAGTATCTGCATATACAAATATGGTTCAACAGTGTCAGAGAAAAGTACCTTCAGGAGTTTATTTGATTATTTTTTCGAATTTCGAAGATATTTCGCATTACGATCTTACCCAACTCACAGCAGTTGCTTGTGCAGGGGTAGGTCTTAAGCCTGCAGCAAATAGTAAGGACTGCAATGAAGTGAGATTTCAGAGAAAAATCTTTGCAGTGGTGGAGATTGTCGGGGAGTAAAGGTCACAAAGATGCTCAAAAACACTCCATAAAATTTTAACTATAATTGTTAAGCAAAAGGATGTAAAGCTGATCTAGACATCATATTCAGCTAACAAATTTTCTTTATCATTGAGTAATGGTACAAAATCAGCTTATGTTTTCAAAATTGCAGAGGCTGCATAGTAAGAAGAAGACCTGAGTTGACAGTACAGACAATGCTGCACTAGAGAAATGTTGCAATGCTCGAAACTGTGTGTATCTAAGATAGCCCTCATTCACACTGCAGCACACGAGAAGCATAACTACAATGAAGACCTTAACCAAAAACATGGATGAATTTTGCAGAAGTATAAAAGTATTTGGCCAATAGAATCACCCGTAGAACTCACCTATATGGGTACCCTGACGGGAAAAATTTGTTTACAAAAGATTCAACAATTTTCTGTGCAACAGGTCTTGAGTCATCAACTATCCTTACCTGCACAAGGTGTAACTTTTACTTCAACCATTTCCCCTGGTCACTTTGGGCATACATTGAGAATACACTATGCTACAATCTACAAATTCTAGTCATTCCTATATAGAAAAAAGGGCGCATATGCCTTTAATCAGAACCCACCTATTGGGCATTGCAGATGTTATCTGAAATAATCAAATTGTTTACTCTAGGGACTAGATATTTAGAGAACTCAGAATGCTATTTCTAACATGCTTGAATTCGTTAAAGATAAATCAAATTAAATTATTTACTCCACTCTGACTTCAATTTTCCTCCTAATTACATATAGCAATTGACATTATTCACAAAATTGAAACTAAAGTCGATTTTCTTCACTAGAATCAAGTAAACTAAAGGGTAGCAATAGAAAGTATCGGAATAGGCTTACAGATAGTTGACCATCGGGCTCGAACTGGAAGCAGCGAGACACAGTATTGGATGTCTCAATCCAAAACACAGAAGTTTCCGGCGGCGAAAGATTAGTACCCGCCGCATCTTTCTTGGGCATCTTTATCTTCTCCTATAGATTGTTGCATCCAAGAAGTTATGAAAAGGCTAGCAAAGGCAGTGCTATGAAAATTGAAAACCTCAGAAATGAAACAAAAGATTGGAGGATAGAGTTACCAGTAAATTCATGTCGAAAATTGCAAGAAGATAGAGTGAGTTTTGAGGGAGAAGCCGGGAGCAAAAGCAAGGAAAATGTAGGGAGTATTTTCAAAACTAAAAATTTGAAGGGCGAAGTTGGTTTGATTTCTTGATTCCGGACCAAGAGAAATGACCCACTCCAGTCTGCAACCAATCCTTATACCACGAACCGGGTTAATAATGCACCGTCAACCCTGGGCTCATGTGTATGTATTTTGTGTTATAATTTTTTAAGTTTACATTATAAAATATGTATTTTACGGGACATTTGATTTACGGAATCTTAGATTATCCTGGGTAATAAACTTACTTCTATAGAGTTATGTGAGATTTTAGATTATAGAATATTATGAAACATATAGTAAAATGTGATGGTGATAGATGAAAATTTCGCTTTGTTCATGTATTTAGGGAGAAAAAGTTTTTAGAGAGTTTAGATTTTAGAAGTTAGGGAGAAAAGTTTGTAGAGAAAGTTTAGAAGTTATGGATAAAAAGTTCTTAGAAAAAAAAAATAAGAAATCAAAATATACAAGCAATAATGAAGTAAAAAATAATGTTATTTCGAATTTTTAAAAATTCTAAAGTTTAGGAGAGAGAAAAAATTAGAAGAAAAAATAGGATAATGAGAAAAAAAATAATTTATTGAATTTAGGTATAAGGTTTATAAAGTTTAAACAGGGAGAAAAAATAGAGTTCGTTTAAATAGAGAGAGAAAACATTTAGAGTTGGTAGAAAGAAAATTTTGAAATCTTGGGGTTAAAGGTTTGGATTTCAACTATTTATATTTGAGAAGGAAAAGTCTACAAAAGTCCTAAAGTTAAAAGTCTACACAAATCATAACTTTTTTTAATATCAGATGACTTTTAAAGACTCTTTAAAAGTCTTAGTCGAATATCACTCGACTTTTAAAAACTCTTTAAAAAATCATGATTGAATACAGCGTGACTGACTCCCTAAAAGTTTGAAGTTTGAATTGAATACCTCCAAACTTTTGAAGTTTATAAAAGTCTATGAAAGTCATGATTGACTACACCCCCTTAAGATTACTTAAGAAAATGGGGTAATCACATTATCTTGAAACATTACCGCAACATCAACTTTGAGGTAATATAACATTATCAGGTAATCTCATAACTTGAACCAAACAAGGTAATATAACAGTATCAGACTCATATTACCCAGGTAATCTAAGATTACTTAAACCAAACGCACCCTAAAGAGTATGAATTCTCTACCTGGAACAAATTAATAATTGTGTCTTATGCTATGAATTTTTGTGTTTGTGTTGTGAAATTCTGTGCCTATAAACACAAATTATGTACATAAATCAAATTTGAAAAATAAGTAAATATATAGCATGTGTATGTGTCTTGTGTTATGATTTTTTGTATCTTGTATCACATTTGGTCCTGCCATTAAATTTTCCGAATTTCCGGCGAAGTTACCGGTGACCGAATTTATTTAATTTTTATTTTTAAAATTATTTTAATACTCCATAACTTTTAAATAAAAAAACATAAAAATTAAAAAAATTAAAAAAAAAAAAATAGAAAACGCCGGTCACCCCCGATGACTTTGCCGGAAATTTGACCGGAAAATTTAACGGCATGACCAAATGTGATACAAAATGAATAGTCATGCACATAATTTGAAAATGTTAATAGTCAAGGACCAAAAGTGATACAAATTGAATAGTCATGACTTAATTTGAAATTTTTAATAGTCAAGGACCAAAATTGATACATGTATTATAGTTGAGGGACTAAAAATGATATTTTCTCATTCATTCTCATTCTGTCTATATTATTTGAAATATTACCTTTTACCAGTCTTATCCTAACTAGGACTCTTTGCATGCTTATAAATGCATCTCTTCATCATGTACCTTGCATCAACATGGATCCCAAAATTATTGTTCTCATTTGGTATCAGTAGACAAAACGAGTCATAGCTACAAACTCTACAAAAAAAAAAAAAAAAAAAAAAAAATAGCACCGCTACCACTAACTTCTCGCCGCCACCGGTCGGTAACACCACCTCATCTTCTTGCATCATCTTCGATATTGTCTATCCAACCATAGTCCCGATAAATACCATACAAACAATTCATTACTTTATCTCCATTAAACATACTTAGCTTCCTCAAACTATCTGTTATGGAAGAATTAACTTGTTCCCTTTCTCCGTGGTCAACATCTCAGTGGATACGTTGAATGAACATTTTTGTGTTCGATTTCATTTATTAAGGCTTTGGATGAGAGTCCTGTTGTAGTCGAGCTCCAGATGAGTGTTCCATTGTTGTTACACTCCTGATGAGTGTTATGTTGTAGATGCGCTTCGGATGAGTGTTCTGTTGTAGCTGCACTATGATAAGTGTTTTATTGTAGCTGCGCTCTAGATGAGTGTTCTGTTGTAGCCGATCCTGTAGCAAAAAAAAAAAATTATCCGTCATGATTCTTTTATTTTATTCGTGATAAAGTAGCATCAAAGGAATTACAAAGAAACTAGATCTCTACAAAGAGACCAACTGGCAAACATCTTCACCGAGTTACTAACTACAACAAGGTTAAATAATATAAGGGACAAGCTCAATGTTCTCTCTAGAGAACCTTAAGCTTAAAGCTAGGGCGTATTAGGACTTTGTATTCTAGGCACTATTTATTCTCATTCTTATCCTAATTGGGTCTCTTTGTATCCTTATAAATACATCTTTTCATCGTGTACCTTACATCAACATGGATTGATCAATAGTAAGATATATTATTCTCAGAACTATTGTTCTCAACGTTTTATCACCCGATCAATTCAATAATTTTACATGTACAGAAATGGTTAACTACAGGTATAGAATGTGTTAACTGTAGGTACAAATTAAAATCTAAAAGTTATTTTTGGACCAAAGTCTACAATGCAAGGTAGACCCTAGTCCATGGTTGTTGGTTTTATGATTTTTTGGCAATCAACGGCTGGCCAATACAATTGTTAAAATAACAAGTATATGGGAAAAATATGGAGAATACAATCAATACATATGTTGTATTGCTCAGAACTGTTTGTCCTCTTTTATGTATAAGTGGCTTATTTATACATATTTTAGGAATCCTAATTATACAAAGTGAGGGATCCAATATAAGATAGGCCCAATCCTTGATATATATATATATATATATATATGGAAAAATAAGTATAATCCTATCGAAACTCCTATGTTGTCTCATGCCAGGCCTCCCTCTTGGGCTTCTTTGATCTAGTTATTTTCTTAGACTGATCCATTTAGTCAACCTAGTATATCATCCATCATCTAGTCCCTCACTTTCTTGAGATTTCGTGTAGTCATCGATGTCTCAAGAAAGTAAATTAACCTGTAAACTCATCAAAGACAAAAAATTTCCAATCAATCAGTTTGACCCATAAACTCGAGGCATGAGGTGGCTCTTGGTTTGACTGGTCATTCAGCTGGGCATAACCAGGTAACTGGTCAGCTATTGACCGACCGATCAACCTTTAATTTTTTTTTTTGGAGAAAATATATATATCTAGTTGGTCCATCTATCCAGTCAATCACACCAGTTACCCATATAACATGACCGGTCTAACTGACTGGTCGTTCAACCTGCCTGACCAGTCTAATTGGCTGGTCACCCTTCCTACCTGACCAGTCCAACTAACTAGTCACCCATCTTGCCAAACCAGTCCAACTTATTGGTCAACTTTCTTGCCTGACCAGTCCAACTGACTGGCCGTCCATCCTGCTTGACTAGTCCAACTAATTGGTCGTTCAACATGTTTGACCAGTTGAAAGTGATTCAAAATGTGATGTTTTGTTATTTGTTAGGTCCAATGATAAATAAAGCAAAACTAAATGAATTCTAGATTATGGTTGTACATTCCACATGTATCAGGTAGAGTGTTAAGCAGCCGAGACCAAATACCTCGCCTTCAAATTTCATGCCCATACTAGACAATTGATCAAGAATACCTTGAAAATCATTAACATGATCATTGATCAATGTACACTACTACAAAAAAAAAAGAAAAAAAAAAAGGATACTACGTTGCCCAATCAACATCAGTTTTTGACAAATCGACGTTATATGTCAATAAAATAAAGTGAAAATAATATATATTATTTACGGTGTCGATTTATGAAAAAAACCGACGTCGTAAATATTTTTTTTTAAATATTAAGACATACGACTTCGGTTCTATGTAGATTCCAGTTCCAGTTCCAATCGAAGCATATAGATTCGTAAATAGATTTGTATGTATAACCACTTTAGTCGTGCTCATTGTTTCGCGAAATTAAAGTATCTTTTTTTTTTGGGAACATGGTCAAACAGAAATTCTTTTGTCCGTGACTCTTCATTCTTTTTCTACTTATGAGAGAGAGAAAATGCTCCAGTTTTCCATTCTCATATGAGGCCAAAGAGTGGATTGGTAATAGGTCAGCGAAGTGATTCATCATGCTCCAACATGAGCCGATCGTTCGTTAGAGACGATTTATAGATCATCAAATTCTCACAAATGGAATGAAAAGTGGGTCCATGTAAATGATCAAGACCTTGCAAACAACAATGCTCCTTCCCCATATGGAGTTAAGTTTTCCATGTGTGAACGGTTAACATTGACGTCGGGTGAAATTAGGACTACTAGAATAAGAAAATTAGGGTTTTGTTTTCCGCGTGTGAGAAACAATTAGCGCAATAATCATGACACTTCAAATTTACCCTCAATGTTAATGATTCACACATGAAAAAAGCTAATGGTGGATTATAATTGAAATGATTCAACATTTAATTTAAGGACTAAATTTGGTAGCTTTAAAAGCCAATGACTAAAATTAGAAATGAGAGTTTTTTATCTCACATCGGTAACTCAGGAAGAGGAACTCGTTTGAGCTCCTCTATATAAGAGAAGCATTGCTTCTCTTTTGAAATTAACAACAGGATCAGGATGAGGAACCCTTAAAGAATCAAATGCTCCTTCATTTAAGGTGCCTTAATTGCTCTTAGTTACACATTTTTTTGGGAAAAGGAAGATCTTTTACCAAATTGTCAAGGGGAATGGGTCATTCGCAAAAACAATGTTCCTGGGAATAGAAGTTTTTACCAAACAAATGAATAGGTCTATTACTGCTATTCCATTTTAGGCATATTCCGCGAACCAAACATGCCATAAATATGAAATTAACTCTTTACAAATATTTAATCTATGTATAATTTAAATATTATATCAAATTTAAATTATTGTCTTCTTTATCAGAGATTGGTATTTTGGAAGTTTTTAAATCTTCCAGAAGCCACCCATGATCTCCATCTGTGAGGGTGCATGGTTTCATTATCATCCTCAGACATCATGGGTAGTTTTATCATCACCATTATTGCCTATTTTTATATTAGAGCTTGCATGTACTATATAAATTCAAGAAAATTTTGAGATATTTTCATAATTTTTCTTTACTCGTTAAATTATCTCGTTGCAACTCAAGTAAGTTGTCAACTTTTTATATTTCACAAGTTTATTATCTAAAATCAAAGTTGCTTATATAGGGTGATTAAAAATTTATAAGAAAGTGTATTTGATAATACATTTCTAAATTCTTGATTCTTTTGTTTTCTTGTGTTTTCTCTATATCCAAAATATATTGTAATGCACAATTAGTATAAGGGGCAAAATCCACTTAGCATAAGTTGCATTATATTCTTCTTAATTTGTTCGTACAAACTTGTATAATCCACAATTAGGATTAGTACATAGCTTAAATTCAATTAACATGCAATGAAAATTTTTCTAACGTATTATGACGGGTTCACAAACCGAATTGAATTGTAATTAAAATTAACTATTTAAAAATTATAATGAATTTAATAAAATAGTCTTTTTGTTTGGTAGTAATTAAAAATAAGAACTAAAATAAATAAATAAATATAAATATATATTACATGTGTATTAAAATTTTATATTGAATGCACGGAAGATGTCATTTTCTTTTTCCTCAATTTTTATTATAGGTCAAAAGTAGGGGAGGGTAGACTAATGACTTTTATGGTTACGTACTAAAACATTTGAATACATACAATGGTGGGGTAATTAAAATAAACAAACAAATATAATAATTAGAATCAAATATGACAATATGGTATAAAAGTGGTCATCCAAATGCCACTTATGATTAGAATAGGATGCAAACATAATTAAGGGTGAGCTTGGAAACGCTGAAAATGATTTCTGAAAATAATTTTTCGGGTTTTTAGTGTTTGGCTAGAGGGGGGAATGGAAGTCAATGGAAAATAGGGGTGTGGTCATTAGAGAATTAAGGTGATTTTTTGAAAAATGATTTCCCTTTTTTTTTTTAGGGGAAGCCATTTTCTGTTTGCAGCAGTGGAACATCCAATCACCTGCTGCTGCAGCCACCACCACCACCATCATTGTATATTTAAAATATTTAAAATTAACAATAATTATACTCATTTTTCAGAAAATGAACGTAACTAGGGATGGCAATGTGCCCCGTCCCCGACGGGTATCCCCGTCCCCGTCGGGGACGGGGACGGGGATGGGGAAATTTTGCGGGGATCGGGGACGGGGATGGGGAATTTTTCCCCTTCCCCGCCGGGGACGGGGACGGGGACGGGGATACCCCTCCCCGCCCCGCCCCGTCCCCGAATAAATTTAAAAAAAAAAAAAAATATATATATATATATATATATATATATATATATATATATATATATATATATATATATATATATATATATTAATTTTAGTTAGGGCATTTGGCATAGAAAATAAGTAAATAACCATTAGTCCATTCCTCCATTATTGTTTATAATCTGTGTTTTAATTTTAATCTTGTGCGTGTATACTGTTAATTTTAATCTTAATCTGTCCGTGTATACTTTAATAAACTAAATGGACGTTTAATTGATGTATTTTAAGTCTGTGTTTTGTGAACTATGAAGTAAACTGTGCGTGTATACTTTAGTAAACTGTGAAGTAATAAACTAAATGGATTGGTATAAACTCTTTAATTGATGCATGTTGTGAACTGTTTAATTGATGTATTTTAATTTTAATTGTATATTAATTGTAAACTTTGAAGTAATAAACTAAAGATTGAGAAGAAGGTTTTAATTGTATTGTTATTGTATATATATAAAATTTGGACTTTAGAACATCTACGTTTGGACTATTTTTAATTTGCATTTATTTTTGGATTGGAATTCGAATTTCGGTAGTTCGTATTTCTAAAATTGCTATTTAAAAAAACAAATTGTACTAAAACAATACTTTGACTAAGAGTTGACCGGGGATGGGGATTCCCCGTCCCCGCCAAATTCCCCGCGGGGACGGGGATGGGGAATTTTTCCCCTTCCCCGCCGGGGACGGGGACGGGGACGGGGACGGGGAGTATACTCCCCGCCCCCGCCCCGCCCCGTTGCCATTCCTAAACGTAACACACCAAGACAATTTTGCAGAATGCAACTAAACACAGGAAAGGAAAATATTTTCTAGAAAATGACTCATTTTCTAGAAATTATTTTTCTGCTTTCCAAACGGACCCTAAATTAATTTTAAATTCGAAAAAGTGCAATTTTGACCTTTCAATATTTCTTAGTTGTTTTAGACCTTGACTATTATGGGTTCTTCTACTAGTGGTTTGAAGAAAATTTTATTAAGTTGGAAAAAGCATGTGCACGTGCTGAAATTGTAATGATATACATGTTTTTCATTAATCTTAATATAGTTTCTTCAAATTGTTATTCAAAGGGCTAAAATTGCACCGATTTAAAATAATGAGGTAGACATTTGTTTACTTATAATAATTTGTAGTTTTTCCTATAAAAAAAATTGAAGTTAAAAACGATGAAATGCTAATGATTGAAGGGTCTCCATTTCAAATTTTTAATTTTTAAAACCATGCACATTAAAATTTCTCTTTTATCTTATTTTATATGACTTCTTTATTAATATTTATTAGTTAAATTATCGCTTCCTTCTTCACTTATGTTCTTTAATATTTTTAATACATTTTAAATTTGACATTTTGTGTTTAATATAATATATTTAATATAATATCTAAATATAAATTTTATACATTAATACTAAATTAAATATTAAGAAAAATAAAATTGCAAGTAATTTGGATACAAATATCATTGCAAGTATAAACCCTTTTAAAGCATCCAATTGGCAAATAGTTAGTCATTAGAATTCGCAAGTTGAGTAGGGACTCCAAATTTATTGTTCAAATTCTATGTGTATGTTCACAAGTTTCACATGGTGGGATGTGTATAAATAAATAGACTGAAGGATCAAATTGGAGCATTAATATAATTAATTTAAATATGCTTTGAACAATCAACAATGACAATTTCACATGGCGGGATGTGTATAAATAGACTGAAGTATCAAATTGGACCATTAATTAATTTAAATATGCTTTGAACAATCAACAATGACAACTCACGTATCAAAAATTAAAAATAAAAAACCAACATGGACCACTCGATAAAGGCGGCGGAACTTTCTTGGGGAGAGAATGTCACAATGGCGAAAATATAAAATATTTGGATAATTAATACGTAGTATATAATTCTACTTAGGGAAATCTAACAATTTTAAGGATTTCTAACAAATTTTAATTTTAAATATTTTGTTAACTACCACGTAGTGTGAGGACATCTTGATTACCATTTTAATAGATAGTCATAGGTTTAGACCCTAGTAGTGGCCTTAGACTTTTTGGGTTGAAAATATTTGAGAAAGTATGAATATTTCTCAAAAAATATTTTAAAACATTCCCCGTTGTCTCGCGACTTCGCATGCTTTTTCCTTCAAAAAGTAAAAGGAACGGTTGCTGTAAGTTTTATCGGAGCACCGTAAAAGATACTACTATACAGTTCATCTCACAAGATACTGTCTCACATTTGTTTTTATATTATCAAATGAAACTGTGAAACTGCAACGTATATGAAATGAAATTGAATAACAGCTTCACATATTTGAGTGTATATTGTCCAATGAAACTGTAGTTATATCGAAATGATATTGTAGTTGTGTTGAAAGGGAACTGCAGTGTATTATAAAAGAAATTGTAGTTGTATTGAAAGGAAACTGAATAACAGTTTCACATATTTGAGTGTATGATATCGATTGAAACTGTAGTTATATCGAAAAGAAACTGTAGTTGTAATGAAAGGGAACTACAGTATATATAAAATGAAAGTTAACGGCGCGCGGAACGGAGCCGTTTTAGCTGTTTGTTTTCATTAATCAAAACAACGTCGTTTTGATGCATGAACCACAATCCATTGTGGACCGCGGCCCACAGTAAAATTTGTGCATAATTACGTAATACAATTTTTAAATTGGTAATTATTGCATTAATATAATTTAATCATATTTTCAACTTTTGATATTACAAATATAATGGCAATTTGATTTTAGTTATACTTCTGTTTCACTTTCAGTATCCGACCAAGTGAATTTCTCATATTGTTTGATCGAATTAAAGAAAAACGTACTATTCCTGAATATTGACATTTTGGAATTATATTATTATTAGTCACGTGCAGGTTGGAAATTATATGTTTCACGATTAAAGCATGGGGTCCATAAATTTAATGTAGGCCAGGTTAGAATATATTTCAGATGAAGAATGATGTCGTCTTCTTTTTTTTTTCTTTTTTTTTTTCAAGTGGGAGGTAGGGGAGGGGAGGGGACAACTGTTATGCCATGAACTCGGATGCACCTTGCAAGGTGAATCTGGATCCAAAACGGCACTGTTTTGTTTCAAAACGATACCGTCTGAATTTTAAAAAAAAATTGATTTCTTCCTTGCCGTTAACTTGTCGTTTGTCTTCAGAATTTGTTCCTTTATATTCACAATTTTAGAACTCTATATCCACAATTTTAGAACTTAATATTCATAATTTTAGATCTCAATATACAAAATTACAGAACTCAATATTCACAATTGCAGGACTCTATATTTACAATTTTTGAACTCTACATTCACAATTATAGAATTCTATATACACAATTTCATAACTCTATATACACAATTTCATAACTCTATATTCACAATTACAGAACTCTATATTCAACAGTATAACACAATTTTTGAACTCTATATTCACAATTTTTGAACTCTATATTTACAAAAAAGTATCATTGGCTGAGGAAATGGTGCCACTAACGGCACTGTTATTCCAGACGCGCGTTTTAGACTTGGGTCCACCTTGCAAGGTAGACCCGAGTCCATAGCATAATTTGTTCGGAGGAGAGCAGTCAATCATAATTCCATAGACCATGGTCTACACATTTGTGTGAATCATAAATAAAAAGTATATTTTTAATATACTAAAGTACTTAATTGTATACATAAAGTACAATATTTAAAACTACATGATTTTTTATATATTATCAAATAATGTATCAGTACACAAATAATGGACTTTTAATATATTAAAAGTGTATATTGCATTCATGGTCCACACAACTATGTGAACCATAATCCACACAATAATTTGGAGGGGAGGAGTGGGGTGGGCGTAGGGTCGACCCTGTCCATATGCGACCACGGTAGTGGTTGAGGGGCCCAATTTTTTTCTTTAAGTTTTTATTTATAATCTATTAATTTTTATACTTGATAATTATATTTATATAGTTCATGTATTAGTTTTAATTGAAATTTAAAATAAAATTTTAGAAGAAATTGATATCAAAATTTGTGAATGATTTTAATTTGGATATAAATGTGCATGAAGAATGTCACTTTTATGTTAAATTTTGACTTATACTTTTCTTTGTTGAATATTTTATCAAAAGTCTATTGTAATAAATATTACGGAGTACGCTTTTATTTTATATTTGCACTTATATAATACACTAGTTTTACACGCGAATTACACGCCTGATTTAATGCTCAATGTTTGTGTTTAAATAAGTAATTCAAAGTATATCAATGCAAGATTATATATAGGAGAAGTACATTATAGTTGGCATTAAAATTGATGTTTAATTTGCACATTTCTAAGAACAATTATGAAAATACATATTGTAGTTGGTATGGTATTTGATGGTAGATACTACTTTTGGTTAGAATTATTCTAAGTTTTGTTAATTTGCGTTTAGATAGGTTTATCAATTTCTTTGTCTTTATTGTTGGTAGTGTATCAGGTGCAATTAGTTTACTAGTGCTAGTTTGCAAAAAGAATTAGAAATATATATGCATGTAATCCCTCTAAGTTGATTCCCTTATACTAACATTTATAAAATTAACCTTATCATTTTTTAGCTTTTTATTATCCTAGACGGATGGATAAAATTAGTCTACCCTTATCACGAGAAACCTAGTTCACATTTGATCATGATTATATATATATATATATATATATATATATATATATATATATATATATATATATATATATATATATATATATATATATATAATACGGTTCAAATGCGGTTGGGGTGCTCATGTTGCTGCGGTGAGAGGAGAGTCATTATTATTGATCTTGCCAAAATCAACGTTCAGGATTAACAACGTTTAAAAAAAATGCAGTTGCAATTTGGTCATTTTTCATATCGGTCAAATTTAAGGTGAGTGATTTTTTTTTTTTCTTAAAGGGCGTGGTTTTCCTTTTTAAGGTGCGTGATTTTGAGCTTAAAGTGCATTAGTTGTTGAAATTCAAGTACTTTGGTCTAAGCTTTAGGTGCATGATTTTTATTCTTAAGGTGCATGGTTTTCATATTAAGTGCATTTTTTTTTTATAGTTCCAAAACACAAACAATATTCTTTATAACGACGGATTATGGAAGGGTAAATTAATAAATCACAGTGACAAAAAATTAGATGTGGGAATGCTCTTATCTAGGCATAGAAGACCAGGGTGGACTATTATTTAAATCACGTTATGACTATTTGCGGAAGTAATTGACCGGTCAAATTAAGCACACTCGTGAAAGTTGATGTTGGATGGTTCCAGTCAAGTCCTAGAATGTTCGGTAAAATAAGATGTCTAGAAAAAAGAAACACTGGTGGGTGGCTGGTATTAGTTAATGTCCACGTCCATCCACTCAATCCAAATGCATGCATTTATGCCTTTTTATTTCATATATGCATGCAGGCTTATGGACATAAAACATTAAATCATTGTTTAATTAATTCCATATGTGCCCCCTGGAACTTTTCTTCCAGATTGAATTCATTCCTGGCATGCTAACCGCCAAACGCGACCCTCCCTTATCATATATTTATATTTATTTATAGTCAGCATCATCGTACTCAGATAGATCGAGGATTCGAGCAACAACGTAAAAATGGAGAACGAGGAGAGGGTAATAAGAAGAGAGAACAAATACCGAGGAATTCGAAGACGGCCGTGGGGGAAGTACGCGGCGGAGATTCGCGATCCCAACCGGAACGGAGCTCGTCTTTGGCTTGGCACGTTCGACACGGCGGAGGAGGCGGCGCGTGCCTACGACCGTGCCGCGTATGCGTTCAGGGGCCACCAGGCCATCCTTAACTTCCCCAACGATGGGCATTACGCTGGCGGTAATGTAGTGGCGGCCGCGGCGGCTCCGGGACCAAGCTCCTCCACGCCACCGCCGCCACCGCCGCCGTCTACTTCTTCAGTTTATGTGCCTTCATTTTCTGTGAGTAGGGAAGATTATTATGAGCGCGTGGGGGACACGTCTGAGGATAAGATTATTGAATTTGAGTACTTGGATAACAATCTGCTCGAGGATTTGCTTGGGTCACAAGTCAACAAAAGATCAAAGCTTCGTTAGATGAAGCAAAGCTCTGTTCTGTTCGTGTCAGCATTGATAGCTCAACTGATGACAAATTGAGACAGATTGAGTTTCACTGGTGGCAGTGTAGCCTATAAATTTACATTTGTTATTTATTACGGTTGAAACAAGCTAAAGAGAATGTGGGTTTTCAAGTAGATCGGATTATATTGTTTGATTTAATTTGTTTCGATCGTCTACGTGTTTGCTTCTTATTGTGTTGTAAATTCCACGCATGTATTCATACATGTGAAACTTTCAGTATTATGGCATTATTATCCCACAAAATCGTCTGTACCCATGCATACATAATGCATGAAGTTTTCACTATTATATTCAATCATTTTACAATTTGGTTTTTGCAATCTATTTATTACTAAATATTACATAAATATCGTGCTGAGTTGAAATATTCCTGCTGTTTCGGCAGCCCCTTTAGTGCTCTTTTTGAGGGCGGCGATGGGGTCGCGACGGCTGCCGGCGGCGGATCGGAGAGTGATGGTCATGGACTCCATCGCCAATTCGCCAGTCTTGTGGTCAACAGAAACCGGGGCATTTATTTTGAATTGGGTTCTTAATTTCTTATTGAGAGCTTGACTTGAAATGATATCAAAGTTTTAGAGCATGCCAACCATATTCTATTTTAGTATTTTCTATCCACTTCTAACTTGAACCCTTGGAAAATTTTGTTAATACAATAAGATATGGAGAAAATTGATATGATGAAAAGTACATAACTTAAACCCCAATCATTATACCATGTATCACTCACATAAATTACATTCTTAATACACTAAATGTACATTTTAATACATTAAAGGCTCATTTATTGATCAATGTACATTATTTGAGTACTTAATGTTCATTATTTAGTATACTATCTACCATATAATGTACCTTCAGTACACCAATATATATAATGTATCTTCAATATATAAAAAAAATAAACATTTATTCATGATTCACAGTATAATTTTTCCTTAAACCCTAGCTAATCTATGCCCACCGTCACTTGTTATACCATGGGCCAGGGTCCATTTTGAATTAACATATTATGCACATTCAATTTATTTATAAACACATAATTTATTAATTAGTAATTACATGCACATAATATGTTAACTGTAAATACATAATCTGAATGTCATTTTGAACCAAGGTCCACAAGGCAAAGTTGACCCTGATCCATGGTATAATTTGCCTCCCATCGCCACAAATTTTGCTATAGGCTGTGGTCCACATGGACTACAACCAAAACAACGTCGTTTTAAGTTTTTCCGTTAATAATGGTAGAGGAAAAATTAGCAACTTCTGTCATTTTTCAGTTTTATTTAATAAACACAATATTTTTATTACAACACCACTATAATATCATTCTAATTCAACTATAGTTTTATGTGACAATATACACGTACTCAATATCTAGTACTTGCTATTCAGTTGCATTTTATACACAATGAAGTTTCATTATTATAACACCACTAAACTATCATTATTATTCAACTACAATTTCATTTTACAATATACACTCAATATATGAGATTTGCTATTTAGTTTTATTTTATACACACTGTAAATTCATTACAGTAACACCAAAGTATCCTTTTAATTAAAATACAGTTTAATCTAACTTAACAATATACATTCAATATGTGAGACAATATGTGAGACTTGCTATTCAGTTTTATTTTATGTACAATGTAGTTTCATTACAACATGCACCAATCAAGTATCATTCTTAATCAACTATAGTTTCATTTGTATTGGCTAACCCCACACACTTTTAATTAAATACTAAATGGTCCAATTAGATGCTACCACATCAGGAAGGGCTACTCTCTACCATTCATGTTCAAAGCGGTGATCAATTAGTAGATTTATACACAAAAGATCTTAGTAGGGCCAGGGTTCAGTTTAATTGTTACAAGTCGGGCATGATTGATATTTATGCTCTAACTTGAAGGAGAGTTTTAGATGAATAAGGAGAGTTAGAGAATTGAGGGGCAGTTAGAACTCTCCTCCTAACCTAGTATTTTCTTTTTGAATTATTATGTGGTAGTACTTATGTACTTGTGTATATATATATAGTCAGTGTTTTCAGTATATATAGGGGAGAGAGGAAATAAATATACAGTATGTTGTCTTCCCTTCCCACATTTAACAATATATATATTTATTGTGTGTGTATGTATGTATGTATTATTGGGTGTTCATACATACATATAAAAATAAAAAATTAATTCATGTGTGTGGGTGTATGTCATATATTATATTATATATTATATATATATATATATATATATATATCTCTTACTTCTCTTACTTATATAAATAAATAAATTTAAATATATATAAATATAATAATAAAATTAACAAGATCGACTCGCTCCAGTTACTCTGCCGAGTTAGGCGAGTTAACTCGGCCAAATTCGGCCTAGTCGGCCGCCAACTCGGCCAAATCGACCTAGGAGCAATTCGCCTCGGTTTAGGAGCGCCTAGCGCCTAGGCGGGGATTTTTGCAACAGTGCTTATGAAAAGTATACCAATGCATTATATATATATATATATATAACTTTGTGCTTTCTCAACCTATTAAAGCACAAAGTTTAATTAATTAAACTTTGTGCTTCAATAGGTTGAGAAAATACTTACGAAAAGACGTTACGTACCATAATGTTGCCCATATGTATTTGCTCAGTTAAGAACGAAAAGCAATAGTCAAAATTTCATGTTTTTAGGGATGTGCGTAAAGCTATAGTCAAAATTTCATTTTTTTAGGGATGTTTGGCAATTAGTATAGTTAGTTGATTTTTTTGAAATCAGTATAGTTAGTTGATAGTTAATAGTTGTTTCCATTAGTTGTTATGACTAGTTGATAACATCATCCGTTTATAGAAAATTGATTAGTAAATTAGTTGTTTAATTACTATTGGATAACATGTAAAATAAATTATACAAATACGATTCTAGTAACATGTAACACAAAGTTTAGTGAAAAAAAATCTCTAAAATTTATAAATAATGATTAATGTTAGAAAAACCTCTACTATGGAAGTTAATAATTAAAGTACAAGCTTTCAGTGTGTAACATGCACAAAGTTTAGTGAAAAAAAATCTCTAAAATTTATAAATAATGATTAATGTTAGAAAAACCTCTACTATGGAAGTTAATAATTAAAGCACAAGCTTTCAGTGTATTAATTATTGGACCATGCTAGATACCGGTAAATAGAATTTTCCTAATTCTTTAGACAATTCCTATTTATAGAAAGTGATGCTCAATTACATTAAATTGAAATTTTTCATAAATTGTGTTGCTTTTTTTCCGTTGCCGGGAATCGAACCCGGGTCTCCTGGGTGAAAGCCAGATATCCTAACCGCTGGACGACAACGGATTATATGTGCTTTATTATTTGATTAAAATTACATAATGTATACTATTCTCTTTCTAATATTGCAATTAATTAGTTTGAAATATTATGTGTATTTCGAATTGAAAAAAAATATAATTATAAATTAAAAAAAGATGCAACGTTGAAATTGGACTGGGTTATTAAAATTAGAGTTAATACCACAAATGGTCCTCTAACTATTGGGGTAGTACTCTATTTAGTCCTCGACTTTCAATTCATCAACCATAATACATATCTTGACTTTCATTTTTGACCACTAATAGTCCTCCGTTAGGATTTCTGTCAAATGGGTGTTAAATGTAAGGGCATAATCGTCAAATCAAATATATGGTGCCCAATTCCAAGAAAACAATTTATGCCCTAATTAGCCCAAATTTTATAAGAAATAACGAATAAAATAAAGTTCTAATTGAATTTGTAAAAATTTATGGAAGCAATTGTGCATATCTGAGTAGAATGAGTGATGTCTAAAAGCTTGGGAATTCATCCGCTCCAACTTTGAAAACATATGTTTTGATTTTCGTTATTTTTAGTGCCATTTTGCAAAGACTTTTCGAATTGGGTTATCTCCATTCTCTGTAGAACTCTACACTTTGTTTATTTCCATCTTGGTTCACACTGGTTTCTGGTATTCTGTTTTCATTATTCCATTGCATGAACTTCAGCATGCGATTTTGAGAGGTCAAAGACCTCTGACTACTTGTTAACTTGTCTTGTGTTTTGTTGGTTTTACTGGATTTCAAGTTGTTCTTAGTGTTCATTGTCTGGGTTGCTTGTTTCCGGCGAGTCCATATCTACGATTCTTGCTGACCGTAGATGGTGGTCTCCGATTATTTGCGAGATAGAGGTCTGGTGAAAATCCTCGATAATATTACCGGAGATTTTCGTGGGAAACTCTTGTCTCCTCGGCGAGGTTCACATGGTGGTCTATCATATCACTATCCGACTATGGGTTGTTGTCTTCCTATGATAAAACTTGGCAAACCTCATAGGAGCTGTCTAGAGTTCTTTTTCTGGTTGTAAACTTTCAGCCCTACCTCTGTTCTTGGATTTGTGTTGTCGGTGAACGGAGCTCTCCCCCCATTTGGCGAGGATTGTAGAGTGCAAACAGCAAGATTCCTGGAAACATATATTTTGATTTGACGATTTTGCCCTTACATTTAACACTCATTTGACAGAAATCCTAACGGAGGACTATTAGTGGTCAAAAATGAAAGTCAAGGTATGTTTTATGGTTGAATAGAAAGTCGAGTACTAAATGAAGTACTACCCTAATAGTTAGAGGACTATTTGTGGTATTAACTCTATATAAAATAAAACTAAATATGTTATACACACAGAGTTAATTAACGACATAGAATCATTAATCAAAATGATGTCGTTTGATGCATGGACCACTGATGGATATATTATAAACGGCCCAATAATAGAGACCCGGGGTTCAGAAGTGCATAACTCGAGTCCAAGAATGATGGGCCTTGAATGAGTCTCGTGGGCCCACTACATGGGCCTCGACTTAGTCTCATGGCCCGCCACATGGTCTTGTGGCCCTCCACGAATTTAGCCTATTTCACTTGGGATTTTCTTGTATAAAAGGCCATTGTCTTAACATTACAAGACACCTTCATCATACTTTGTAATAGCGCACACACTTCTTGTATCCGTCCTAACACGAATTATCAATATAATTTGTCTCCGTGACTTATGTTATTATTTTGCTATTATATTTTCCACTGTTGCAAAAATCCCCGCCTAAGCCGCCTAGGCACCCGCCTAGGCGCTAGGCGCTCCTAGGCCGAGGCGAATTGCTCCCTAGGCGTCCGCCTAGGTGGCCGGCCGCCTAGGAGGCCGCCTAGCGCCTAACTCGACCGACTGGGCCGAGTTGGTGGCCGACTAGGCCGAATTTGGCCGAGTTAACTCGCCCAACTCGGCAGAGTTAGCCGAGTTAACTCGAGCGAGTCGGCCTTGTTAATTTTATTATTATATTTATATATATTTAAATTTATTTATTTATATAAGTAAGATAAGTAAGAGATATATATATAATATATATAATATAATATCTGACATACGCCCACCCATATGAATTAATTTTATGTTTTTATAGGTCGCCGCCTAGAACCGCCTAGGTACCGCCTAGGCGCCGCCTAGACCGCTTAAGCACTAGGCGCTAGTCTACCGCCCGACTAGCGCCTAGCGCCTACTGCAACCATGATATTTTCATATCAATTATTCGTTCTTAATTATTGGATTTAATAATTCGGGACACCCCAATTAATTAAATCCATCAACCACCATGCATTGTGGACCGTGGTCCACAATAAAATTTGCGAGAAAATGCCTACAATATAATGTTCAATTTTAGTATTTTCTATCCACTTCTAACTTTAAATCCTTCGAAAATTTTGATAATACAAAAAGATATGGAGAAAATTGATAGGATGAAAGTGGGATAACTTAAACCCCAATCATTATACAATGAGGCAATGAGCCACTTACCTATATAATTTACATTTATAATATATT
>CP025650.1:17616344-17626392 GCA_003576665.1 Ipomoea trifida
ATGAATAAGGAGAGTTAGAGAATTGAGGGGCAGTTAGAACTCTCCTCCTAACCTAGTATTTTCTTTTTGAATTATATGTGGTAGTACTTATGTACTTGTGTATATATATATGTCAGTGTTTTCAGTATATATAGGGAGAGAGAAATAAATATACAGTATGTTGTCTTCCCTTCCCACATTTATATATATATATATATATATATATATATATATATATATATATATATATATATATATATATATATATATATATATTTGTGTGTGTGTATGTATGTATTATTGGGTGTTCATAATTTTCTGTTATTGTTGTTAAGTTGTTATAAATTTAAGATTAAAACTTTAAATTATTATACAAGCAACTACTTAAATAATTAAAATATTGAAATGAATATTTATAATACATGCTATATGGGTAACACTTGTGTGAGACCGTTTCACGGGTCTCAATTGTGGATTGAGTCAAATCTTTGATTAGTGGGTCAAATCTTTAATTAATGGGTTAGATCTTTGACATCATTAATCAAAGATCCGATCCGTTGCACGAATTGAGACTCGTGAAACGGTCCCACACAAATATATTACGATAGTTATAATAATATATTCTCCATGTAATTTCACAAAAATGTATAGAATGATTTAATATAATTCAATTTTTTTTTATTAAATTTTATCAAATAAATATATACTTTTCATATTATCATTAATCTTTATATATATAATATATGTTATTGTTTCAATTAACATTTGTCAACGTTCTTAACAACGAATTTTGCAAAATACTTCTTCACCTAATTAGTCGGGTTTACAATTTTAACATTCAACTTTTACTATCTATCTACTAACTATTTAGTTTTTAGTTGCCAAAGATCTTGGGTATAGTGACACCCGGTTTACACTCTCATATAGAAGGGAGTGAGTTCGAGCCTCAGTATAGGTGATTGTTGACTCTTTGTGCTTTAATAGGTTGAGAAAGTACTTCCGAAAAAACGTTACGTACCATAATGCTGCCCAGATGTATTTGCTCAGTTAAGAACGAAAAGCAAATGTTCTCAAAAAAAAAAAAGAACGAAAAGCAATAGTCAAAATTTCATTTTTTAGGGATGTTTGGCAATTAGTATAGTTAGTTGATAGTTAATAGTTATTTCCATTAGTTGTTATGACTAGTTGATAACATCATTCGTTTATAGAAAATTGATTAGTAAATTAGTTGTTTAATTACTATTGGATAACATGTAAAATAAATTATACAAATACGATTCTAGTAACATGTAACACAAAGTTTAGTGAAAAAAAAATCTCTAAAATTTATAAATAATGATTAATGTTAGAAAAACCTCTACTATGGAAGTTAATAATTAAAGCACAAGCTTTCAGTGTATTAATTATTGGACCATGCTAGATACCGGTAAATAGAATTTTCCTAATTCTTTAGACAAATCCTATTTATATAAAGTGATGCTCAATTACATAAAATTGAAATTTTTCATAAATCGTGTAATCTTTTTTTCCGTTGCCGGGAATCGAACCCGGGTCTCCTGGGTGAAAGCCAGATATCCTAACCGCTGGACGACAACGGATTATATGTGCTTTATTATTTGATTAAAATTCAATAATTATTGTAATAGTTATTGATGTCACGATAATCTATACTATTCTCTCTCTAATATTGCAATTAATTAGTTTGAAATATTATGTGTATTTCGAATTGAAAAAAAATATAATTATAAATTTAAAAAAGATGCAACGTTGAAATTGGACTGGGTTATTAAAATTAAAAGGTTTGACTTAAACTATTACATATGTTTAAGCTGAATTTGAAGCAAATTGCAATGATAGCCATTATGCTAGCGGTAATGTAGTGGCGGCTCCGGGACCAAGCTCTTCTGGTCCGAAAGGATCGTCTAACTAAGTCAGTGGGAAGTTAACGCGATCGACACCGTTCCATCCATCTAATTCGCATTATGTGTAATTCTATGTATTCTACTCAGAGATTATATGTATTCTAATATATAATTCTGTACATTAATGATTTGAAATAGAAATGATAATATTTAGGCTTATGATTCTGTGTAGTTCATGTTTTTGTTTTCTTTGAGTTTGAAATTGCACCAAGTGGGAGAATGTAACATTTTCCATTCAAATTGTGGTGCAATTATGGCCTTCAATGGCCATAATGTGGTACCTTAAATTAGAAGTTGTAACGGTTACCCACCGTTACAAAGGCCTATATTGATGGTTCTATATGCTATATAAGCAACAGGTACCCCACTACTCAGGTTACAGACTAAGTTCATACACCATCTATATTGAACCTGAGAGCAAGTGGGAGACACTCTGCAGAAATTCTAATACAATCAAAAGCATCAACAAGGGCAATTCTAAGGAAACAACTATGGCTGAAGGTTAGTATATTTATGCAATATTCCTACATAGTCACCACACATAACTGATAACCATAATACACATAATTCATAACCATAATGTGCATAAATGATAGCCCCAAATACACAAACACATTAGAACCTACGCATAACTCATTTTACACTACTCAAGTCATTAAAGTACATAATTAAGATGAATGTACAGAATTTGTGGCTAGAATGCACAAAATGTTAAAAGAGAATGTACATAATATAATCACAACATACACATAACTCTTCTTATAAGTTAACAGCCGATGGGAAACGGGATTTCTGAAAAAGCCGTTAATTAAAAAGATTCAAAACAACTTCGTTTTAGATCTAGGGCACAATGCATTGTGCACCCTGCTCTACGATATAAATTGCCCTAGGCAGTCATTATATAGTTGACCATGGTCCAAAATGCATTGTGGACCATGGTCCCAAAGTGCCGCCGTTTCATTAAGTAAAGAAACGGATGTCGTTGAGTCTTAACAGAGCTTTGCAAATGAAACTACAGTTTATTTCAAAAGATACTGCATCACATTTGTTTTTATATTATCAAATGACTGTAGTTATATCAAAATGAAATTGTATAGTAGTTGTGTTGAAAGGAAACTGCAGTGTATATAAAATGAAATTGAATAACAGTTTCACATATTTGAGTGTATATTGTCCAATGAAACTGTAGTTATATCGAAATGATACTGTATAGTAGTTGTGTTGAAATGAAACATCAGTGTATTATATATAAAAGAAATTGTAGTTGTGCTGAAAGGAAACTCAATAACATTTTCACATATCTGAGTGTATCATGTTGAATGAAACTGCAGTTATATCGACAAGGAATTGTACTTGTGTTGAAAGAAAATTGCAGTGTATATAAAATGAAACTAAATATGTTATACACATAGAGTTACCGGCATAGAACGGAGCCGTTTTTGCCGTTTCTTTTCATTAATCAAAACGACGTCGTTTGATGCATGGACCACCATGCATTGTGGACCGTGGTCCACAGTAAAATTTGCGAGAACATGCCTACAATATAATGTTCTATTTTAGTATTTTCTATCCACTTCTAACTTAAATCCTTGGAAAATTTTGATAATACAAAAAGATATGGAGAAAATTGATAGGATGAAAGTGGGATAACTTAAACCCCAATCATTATACAATGAGGCAATGAGCCACTTACCTATATAATTTACATTTATAATATATTAAATAAAGGTACATTTTTAAAACATTAAAAGTTCATTTAATTTTATGAAAGTACATTATTTTAGTACAAAATGTTCATTATTTGATATACGTACTGACAAATAATTAACAGTCAATATATAAATAAAATACCTTTAATATATTAGAAATGAACATGTATTCATGGTCCATAATATAATTTTTTCTTGAACCCGAGCTAGGTCATGCCTAGAGCCACTTGTTATACTATACCATGGACCTTAGTCTAAATATTATGTGTATGCAATTAACATATTATGTGCATTTAATTAACTGATTATGTGTTTGTAAATAAATTGAAGGCACATCATATAATAATTACAGACACATAATATGTTAACTATATATACATATTATCTAGCTAGTTAACATATTATGTGTTTGTCCTTTAAAAAAATATTATGTGTTTGCAATTAACATATTATGCGCCTTCAATTTATTTATAAACACATAATTTACTAATTACATTCACATAATATATACGTTAAGAAAATGTATGATTATAGTTAAGAAAATGTATGATTATAATTTAACCAACGTAAAGATATGGGGCTTGGGAATCGTAAAAGCGGTAGTTAAACTTTCATGTTTTTTTTGGTGTGTTTGACAATTAGCATAGTTTATAGCTAATAGTTGGCAATGGAAAATAAAGATTGATGAAACTTTTTTTTTTTTAAATAACTTTTATTTTCGAATTTAGTATGTAATAGAAGAAACCTTTCGAGCAGGCTTCTAGCTCCAATTCGTTTTCAAGTTACGGTACGGTAACTCCAAAAGAAAAACAATGTAACAAAAGAAAATGAAGAACTCTTCAATATAATTGATTTCTGCATGCCTTTACATTACATAGAGTACCTTATATATACTATCTCACTTCCTAAAATAATGCAATTATATTAATGGAATGAGTAATTATTCTTCTAATTACCAATTACATATAAATGCTAATTATTTTCCTAATTATTTAGGTTTATAATTTCAACTTTCAACTTTTACCATCTATCTACTAACTATTTAGCGCTTTTCATCCAAGTATGTCCAACACGACCTAAGGTAGTGTTGACATCATTTGCACGATATATTTATTCCGATCCATTTAATAATCATAATATAACTTTAAAATAGAGTAGTTGGTGGACGGCGTAAATGAATTTCATAAATGCATATAATATATACAAATTTTGAATGTAACGTAAAACGTTACATACGTTACTTAACGTAAAAGCGTTGGTCAAACATTAATTATTTTAGGTGTGTTTGGCAATTAGCATAGTAGATAGCAAATACTCCGTAGTTGTTTCTATTAGTTGTTATAAGTAGCCAATAATATTAGCCGTTTATAGAAAATTGATTAGTAAATAAGTTGGAGTTTGACTTTGTGATCACTAGGTGTAAATTATATATGTGTGTTTTATTATTTATCTGAAATAACACAATTATTGTAATCGTTATTGATGTTGCCCAATGACGTATGATATTCTCTTTCTAATATTAGAATTAATTAGTTTGAAATTTTTGGTGCATTTCGAATGGAAAAAAAATATAATTAGAGATTAAAAAGATATGCAATGTTGAAATTAAACTAGATTGTTAAAATTAAAAGAATTAACTTAAACTTTTACATATGTTTAAGTTAAAATTGAAGAAAATTGCAAGAAGATGGAAAATAAAAACTAGAGTATTAAAATACAACAGTCGGTCCATCAAGATCGGAACAGGCCGGCCTAGAGCCTAGGCTCGGTTTTGGTCATTCTGAGTGCTAAAGCTTGGAGTTCACCCATGTCCGATGGTGAAGCTCTCTGCATGCTACTCTCTTCAGCCGGAAACGGCACCGCTTCCATCTCCGGTGCCCAAAACCCTCCATCAACGGTGCTGGGGTTTGTCGCGTTCAGATCAACGGTCGGAAACGGCGCCGGCACTCCCACCATCACTTGATTTCCGGCGTTCATTGAATTTAGCAAGTACTGTGCCTGCAGAGCTCTCGCTTCCATCACTTGGGCTCGCAGGTTCAACACCTATAACAAAAAAAAAAAAAAAATCCGTTGTTAAAACTTTCTTGTTTGGGTGGGAACAAATGATCTGATTAACGGTACCTGTTGTTGGAGAGCAATGATGTGGGAGACGCAGCCATAAATTGGGTCTTCCATTCTTGCTTGAGCTTCGATGCCGATGGAAAACACGGCGGGGAAGCGCTGCTGGACCGGGAGCTGGAGCAACAATTTCGAGACGTTGCTAGCCCCGAACACCTTGTGGATGGCGGCGAAAATGGCCGGACCATCGTGGGAGCAAAAATACGGCACGAACACGCAGTCGGGAACGCACCTCCGGCGGAGGAACTTGCATGCGCCACACGGAGAACCGGCACCACTACTAGCCATTGCAATCTTGATTGCAAATTATGTTTAGAAAGGGCCTATATATAGGTTTGAGGGGATAGGTAGTGAAAAGTGAAAAAGATAAAAGTGAGAGTTAAATTAATTTGGTAGGTGTATATATTGAAATTTTAAAACAATTTCATATAGGTGGGAGGGTCTGTTTGATCCCGAATCTCCTTTAAACGATTTTAGAACCACGGAATTACATCTGATCCCATAAGTGACAGGGTTGATTTGGACCAAGCTACTAGCGGGCAGTTCTCGTACAACTTTCGAGCAACTTTCGTGCAGATTTGAATTTTTTTTCAAAGTTCCTGTTATATTTTCAATTTTCAATTCGTTCCATATTCTATAAATCTTTTTGTTTTTTTCTAAAAATAGTCAAACTATGAAAAAATAATTAATATTAGAAAGTTGAGACTTTGGATTGAATATTTTAATTTTCAAATTCCAAATTAAACGTTGAAATAAATAAATGAAATAATAAACTATTAAATATTTGAAATCGTGAAAGTAATGTACAAACACACAATGGGGAACGCACCACACAAAGAATTTCTTGTTCTGATATGTCAAGTTGATCTTATCTCAAATAATTTCTTCTGGTGATTCTTGCTTGAACACAAATTATATCATCGAAATTTTTTTAAAATGAATATCATAAAAAAAATAATTTCTTCCGGTGACAAAGTGCATAAATGAATATCATAAATGCATATAATATATATAAATTTTGAACGTAACGTTTTACGTTACGAATAAAATTAATATAATACTGCCACAAAGCGCTAGTCAAACTTACGTAACGTATAAAATTAATACTGCCACAAAGCGGTAGTACAGTCAAACATTTGTTCACTCAGATCTACGTCACAATTACGAATGAATTTATTTTATTTTTGAGTATTACTTTCTCAACGACCTACGTCACAATTACGAATAAAAATTTTATTTTATTTTTGAGTATTTCTTTCTCTACCTACTGAAGCACAAAGAGTTAATATCACATCTATTGAGGCTCGAACCCACCCTCTTCCATATGAGAGTGCAATCGGATGTCACTAGACCACAAGGTATTGGCCAGTGACTCAGATTTACGTCATAGTTATTCAAAATATTTGTTCATAGTTAAAAACGTGTATGATTATAGTATAACCAACGTAAAGATGTAGGCCTAGGGAATCGTGAAAGCAATAGTCAAACTTTCAAGTGTTTGAGTGTGTTAGGCAATTAGCATAGTAGATAGCAAATAGTTGTTTCCATTAGACGTTATTATTACTAGCTAATAATATTAGAAGTTTATAGAAAATTGATTAGTAAATTAATTGTTTATTGTTGGCCAGAAGGCGCGTGCAATACATGGGCGCGTGATGCCTTTAATTTTTTTTTTCTGTCAGAATTTAGTTTCCCTTTTTTTTTTCTTTCCTTTTTTTCCTCTTCTCCCTCCTGCCTGGCCTACAAAAAAATCCACAAATATTTACAACTATTGAGGTTGCTCTAATAGACCTTAAATATATGTTTATATTTTAATTTTACCTTCTCATAAGAATTAAAATTGTAATTTGTGAGATTTATTCATAATTCTAATTGTATATTAATTGTGAAATTTATAATGTGTTACATGTGATACAAATTATTTAAAGTTATGAATTAGTTGATACAAAATATGTTTTGCAATTCAATTATGAAAATATTTTAAAAGAAATTTACTTTTTATTAACTATCTAGTCAATGTAATCTAGATGTTTCAAATGTACGTCATCGTATTTAAATTATTCGAAAAATATTTAATGTTTATCTAAATAAAATAAAAAGTATTTATGAATATCATATTAATAGAGAATATATAAAATTTATTTCAATCATTTCATATTTTTATTTTTTGCCCTCACTGGAGAAAATTTCTAAATCCGCTCTTGCTAGGTAACATTTTCATTTCTAAGTTATTAGCTGCAATAAACTATGCCAAACAAGTATTTATCAAAAACTATCGCGGGTTTACACAGAAAAAAAATTTGACTAATAAGTTATTTACTAAACATCTCTTTATCTTTAATTTAAAGACAATTTGCAAAGTTTTCTAAAAGAGGAGTTTTGACTCTATGTTGTTATATATATGACACAAATATATTACAACATTTATAATATTATATTGTCCATGTAATTCTACAAAAATTATATAGAATGATTTTATATAATGCAATTATTATTTTTATTTAATTTTCTCAAAGAAATATATACATTTCATAGTATCATTAATCTATATATATTTTATTTTTTATTAAAACATTTGTCAAATTTCTTAACAACGAATTTTACAAAATACTTTTTCACCTAATTAGTTAGGTTTATAATTTTAAATTTCAACTTTTACTATCTATCTACTTACTATATATTTAGTTTTCAGTTCACTTTTCATCGAAGTATGCCAAACACGGCCTGAGATAGCGCTGACATCATCTGAACTATATATTTATTCCACTTAATAATAATCAAAAACTTTAAAATAGAATTGATGGCAGAGCGCGTATATGAATATCATAAGTGCATAATATATAAAAATTTCAACGTAACGTAAAACGTTACATACGTTACGAATAAATTTAATGCTCTCGTGCAAATTGCGAGAGTATGAGATGATGCAAATCTATGTCATAGTTATTCAAAGTATTTGTTCATAGTTAAGAACGTGCTAGTGAATTGTAAAAGCAGTAGTCAAACATTCATGTGTTTGGGGGGTATTTGGCAATTAGCATAGTTGATATATAGCTAATAGTTTTTTTTTTTTTTGAAAATATATAGCTAATAGTTGTTTCCATTAGTTGTTATTACTAGCTAATAATATTATCAGTTATAGAAAATTGATTAGTAAATTAATTGCTTATTGTTGGACGGAACGCGCGTGCAATGCATGGGCGCGTGATGCCTTTAATTTTATTTTTTTTCTGTCAGAATTTATGGTTATCCTTTTTTTTTTCTTTCCTTTTTTCCTCGTCACACTCCTACCTGGCCTAAAAAAAAAATCCTATTCAATGTAATTTGTGAGACTTATTCTGAGATAGCATTGACATAATCTGAACTATATATTTATTCCACTTAATAATAGTCAAAACATTTAAAATAGAATGAATGACAGAACGCGTATATGAATATCATAAATGCATAATATATAAAAATTTCAACGTTTTTACATTACGAATAAATTTAATGCTACCGTGCAAATTGTGAAAATATAAGATGACTCGGAACTACATCATAGTTATTCAAAGTATTTATTCACAGTTAAGAACATGTATGATTATAATTGGGAAAAGGGTCAAATAGGCCCCCAAACATTTCATAAGAAGTCAATTAGGCCCATGAACTTTTAAAACGTACAATTAAACCCCCAAACATGTAAAATTGAGGCAATGAAGCCCACAAACCGGTAATTGACCTGTTATTACCGGTCATTTGGATTTTCCGGTCACCGGCCACTCTTTCCGGCGACCGGCGACGATTCAGTCCGCCCATGGGTGTGCACCGGACTGCGACTTGCTCTTTCACGCAAAATCTCATCCATAATTCGTTAACTGGAATATGTTTGTGTTTGATTAATCCCTTGGATTATTATCACTGTTGATTTTAATTAATCTACGTTTGAAATAATCAAACTATTACAAAATACAAGTTTTCTTATTTCTCAGAGAGTTTACATGAACTGGTCCGTCAACAATTTTTGAGTTCCGATGGTTTCTTGAGGCTGTGTGACGTTTGACGGCGCCGATTCTGATTGCTGCCTGTGATTATCGTCCGGTGGGAGTTCCTGATTGGATTCACCGGTTGTATTTTAAGTGTTCGTATCCTACTGGAAGTCGGACGGTCGCTTAGAGTTTGAACTACAACACTGTTCGAAAATCGGAAGTCGAAATTCTTTTCGAATTGTGCTGCGAGAATACACCGGCGGGTCTGTTCTCGCGTTGTCGACGACCGGTGGAACTCTTGGTTGGTTCTATTAAAGATTTGTGACGGTGCCGACGGCCCCAGCTGGGTGGC
>CP025650.1:17626420-17652835 GCA_003576665.1 Ipomoea trifida
GGGGGGGGGGGGGGGGGTTCAACTCCGTTGGTTCTTGGCTGTGAATATTTCCGTTCTATTGAAGGGTGATGCTCGTGGAAACCGGACGGTCATCTCCCTGAACCTTGTGTTGGTCTCCGGAAGTCCGACGGTCAAAAGGACGTCGTTTTTTCCAGTGAGTGTTCCTTGGACGCTTCTCCGGTGGGAGAAACGGCGTGGGTGTCTAGTGCGTTAAAGGTAAGTCTTTGATGTTCCTTTCCTTTAGTCCGGATAACCTGCCTGTGAGGAACGGTACGTTATCTATCTCGCCGGATAACTCGTGGCTGGAGACCGGTGGTTATACAGGTTTTCCGATCGTGTTCTGTGGTTTTTCCGATGGCCTCTTGTCAACCTCAATCGTCTGGGGTTGCTCAGCCATCCGTTCCTCACCCAGGTTTGACTGGAATCAGTGAAGGGAGTGCAATGAGCAATGGTAACCGTGGTCTGAACAGAAACTCAATGCCGGAAAATCGTCCCTTGAATTTTGGGGGTTCTGGGTCGTTGAATTTAGCATAGGTGAACAGACAGCAATCGGTGAATGGAGTTCCGTTAGTTCTTCTGGCCCCGAGCCGCCATGCTGCGTTCGGAAGGATTCCAAGGTCGCTGCCGGTGGCCGGAAAGAGTGGCCGGTGACCGGAAAATCCAAATGACAGGTAATAACAGGTCAATTACCGGTTGGTGGGCTTCATTGCTTCAATTTTATATGTTTGAGGGTTTAATTGCACGTTTTAAAAAAGTTCATGGACCTAATTAACTTCTTATGAAATGTTCGGGGGCCTATTTGACCCTTTTCCCATTATAATTTAACCAACGTAAAGATGTGGGGTTAAGGAATCGTAAAATAATGGGTAGTTAAACTCATGATTTTTGGTGTGTTTGGCAATTAGCATAGTAGATAGCTAATACTTGTTTCCATGATTTGTTATAAACAAACATACATGTGTGTCCTGCATAATAAATTAATAATAATAATAATAATAATAATAATAATAATATTGATTATTCAAAATAATGTTGTTGTTGTTATTATTATAATTATAATTATTATTATTATTATTATTATTATTATTATTATTATTTTGTATAAGGGTATTTATGTCTTTAAAACCTATTTCATTTCTATTACTTTAACCAACCAAACATCGGAATACAATTCCTAAAGTCTATTTCTTTAGCGAACCAAACAACAGAATACAATTTCTGTTATATTTCTTACCTATTCCATTCCTTGTGAAATAGTATTCCTATTCCCTCCAAATTCATTCCGTGAACCAAACGTGCTGTTAGTGGTTTATAGAAAATTGATTAGTAAATGGGTCAAACTCTTGTGTGAGATACGAGTTAGGTCAACATAATTTGGGGCATAAACCCAACTAAAGACCAACTCATTATACTAACTATGAACCAAATTATGTTTAGCCGACCTATCTTACGGATTAAGACCCGTGAGATGGTCTCACACTAATTTTCGCCTTAGTTGGAGTTTGACTTTGCAATTACTAGACGTAAATTATATATGTTTTATTATTTGTTTGAAATGATACAAGTATTGTAATTGTTATTATATTGATGTTGCCTCATCACATATGATATTTTCTTTCTAATTTTACAATTAATTAGTTTGAAATATCCAGCATATTTGAAATGAAAAAAAAAAATATAATTAGAAATTAAAAAAAGATGCAATGTTGAAATTAAACTAGATTATTAAAATTAAAAGGGTTAACTTAAACTATTACAGAGATGGAAAATAAAAATTAGATTATTAAAATACAACAATCGATCCATCAAGATCGGAACAGGTAGGCCGGCCTAAGAAACTCTCGCTTCCATCACTTCCGCTCGCAGATTTAACAAAGATGGAAAATAAAAAAATTAAAACTTTGTTGTTTGGGTGGGAACAAATGATCTGATCAACGGCGCCATGGTAGCTGTTGTTGCAGAGCAATGATGTGGGAGACGCAGCCATAAATGGGGTCTTCCATTCTTGCTTGAGCTTCGATGCCTATGGAAAACACGGCGGGGAAGCGCTGCTGGACCGGGAGTTGGAGCAACAATTTTGAGACGTTGCTAGCCCCGAACACCTTGTGGATGGTAGAAGTTGTGGGTAGCAATGTGGGAAGAGAGGGGGAGAGGTTTAGGTAGGCATTTGGAAGAATGAATTGAGATTGGTCATTTTCGTGGGAGGGCAGCTTTGATACCGAATCTCTTTTAAAGGATTTTAGAACCACTTTAAAGGGGATTACACCCAATCCTATAAGTGACAGGATTGGTTTGGACCAAGCTACAAGCGGGCAGTTCTTGGGCAATTTTCGAGCAACTTCAGTGCAGATTTGAAATTTTTTTTCAACTTTCCTTTTATATTTTCAATTTTCTTTTTGTTCCACACACAATTGGGAACGCACTTCTGGCGAAGGAATTTGCATGCGCCATAGGGAGAACGGGCACCACTAGCCATTGCAATCTTGATTGCAAATTATGTTTAGAATGGGATATATAAGTTTGAGCGAGATAGATAGTGAAAATGAAAGAGATAAAGTGAGAAATTAATTTGGTAGGTGTATATATAGTAGTTTTAAAACGATTTCATAGCACACTAGCAGGGAACAGTGAAGTTGTTGTGGGTAGGAATGTCGGAAGAGGGGGGACATGGGAGGTTTATGTCGGCATTTTGAAGAAAGAATTGAGATTGGTCCTATAGGTGGGAGGGTCAGTTTGATCCCGAATCTCCTTTAAAGGATTTTAGAACCACTTTAAAGGGAAATTACACCCGATCCTATAAGTGATAGGGTTGATATTGTCCCAAGCTACTTGAGGGCAGTTCTCGGGCAATTTTTGTGCAACTTCCGGGCATATTTGGAATTTTTCTTCAACTTTCCTTTTATATTTTCAATTTTTTTTGGTTCCATATTCTATAATTCTTTTTTTTTTAATACTAAAACAATGAAAAAAAATTAGTATTAGAAAGTTGAGACTTTGGATTGAATATTTTAATTTTCAAATTCCAAACGTTGAAATAAATACGTATGTGGAAATATTAGAATTGATATATGAAAATAATAGATTGATATATGAAAATAATAGATTGATATGCATATACTTTAGGATCTGTAATTAGTGATATTGATTTTATTCTTTCCTAGTTTAGTTATCCTTTTATTTACTTTCCGTGATTATAAGATTCTCTTCCCTATAATCACTCTTCTTGTTTGTATAAATTAGGGCTTGTATTTTTCAATTGAATAGTAGAACTATTCAGGATTTCTTACAAAATAATAAAGTCGGGTGGGAACTTCGGGATTCGGTTCGATTTTTTTCGGTTTTGGTTTCGGTATCGGTATTTCGGTATTACAAAAAATGATACCATTCGGTTTTACAATAAAGTTCGGTTCGGTTTCAGTTCAGTATGAAACGGTTCGGTTTAGGATGTTCAATTTTCAAGATTTACTAATTTTCCAAACAACACACTGCCAAACAATACATATTTGCATAATCCAAAGTCTAAAATATAAATATTACATAAAAACAAAACAATTCAAACACAAAATTAACATAGCAATCCAAATTGTAAAGTAATATCTTGTTCATCCACCATTCCCTCATCACGGATCAATATTAATTATTATTATTATTTATTATATATATATATTTTTAAAAAAACAACGAACGGTTTTCGGTTCGGTTCGGTAAAAAACCAAACCGTTCGGTTTCTCTATATTAAGTACCGATCAGTTCTTTCGGTTTATACCGAACCGAACCGAATCACTTCGGTACGGTTCGGTTTGGTTCGGTTCAATTTTACCGAACCAAAGTGCCCACCCCTTTAATGTGGGTATTTCGGACTTTGGTTCGGTTTTTTCCGATTTCGGTTTCGGTTTCGATTTTTCGATTTTAAAAATTTTAAACCATTCGGTTTAACATTAGAGTTCGATTCGGTATTCAATTCTGTTTAGGTCCCCAAATTTCAGCATTTCCTAATTTTTCGAACATACTATCACATTATCCATATCTAAATCTAAACATTATATGACAAAATAGCAATTCAAAGTCCAAACATACTACTATGTACTAATTGTGAGGTCAAGAACAATTGCAGCAAATAACAAAAGCGCAAAGTAGAGAACAAACTATAAAGAAATCAAATAAAAAATTTAAGAGAGTTACCGGTGAGAATAAGAATTAAACGACAGAGCTGGCATAAGGGACTTAGATTTACTTCTTTACTATTATTTTTTATTGTAGTTGTTGTTGTAGTTGTTGTTGTTGTTGTTGTTGTTGTTGTTGTTGTTATTATTATTATTATTATTATTATTATTATTATTATTAAAACCTAACAAAGTTCAGTTCGGTTCGGTTTTTACTAAACCGTTCGGTTTACAAGAATCCTGAACCGTTCGATTTTGTATTACATGTTCGGATCGGATAAACCGAGCCGAATTGCCACCCATATAATAAACTATTAAATAATTGAAATCGTGAAAGGGACACGCACAATCGGGAACGCACCTCCAGCGAAGGAATTTGCATGCGCAATAGGGAGAACCGGCACCACTAGCCATAGCAATCTTGACTACAAATTATGTTTAGAAAGGGACTATATATAGGTTTGATTGAGATTGATAGTGAAAAATGAAAGAGACAAAGTGCGAGCTAAATTAATTTGGTAGGTGTATATATATATATAATAGCTTTAAAATGATTTCATAGCACACTAGCGATATCAATTGAAGAGTGAAGTAGTTGTGGGTAACAACGTGAAGGAGGGGAGATTTATAAGGAGGATGGAAGAGGGGGGACAAGGTTTAGGTAGACATTTCGAAGAAAGAATTGAGATTTTTTCTACACGTACGTGGTAGGGTCAGTTTGATCCCAAATCTCCTTCCATCTGATCCAATACTTGGGGATCGATTCGGTCCCGAGCTATTTGCGTGTAGTTCTTAGGTGAATTTGGAGCAACTTTCGGGCATATTCAAAAAAAATTTCAACTTTGCTTTTTAGTTCACAATTTTCGGGCAGAGCAATTTGGAGCTATTTATAGGTATATCTAAACATATACATATGCAAAAATACTCCTATACCATGAACCCGACTGTACTCATATTCCTTATTTGGGAGGTACTCAATAGCATTCAATTTATATTCTAAACCATCCGGCCTCTAAACAAGGGAGAAAAGTATTGCATTTACAGAAACTCTTATTATATAAAGTAGGACCATATCAGTATCAGTACTTATTAATACAAGTAAAACCAAACCCTAATTAATGATGAAATTTGCTAATATATATTATAGGAAAGTTAAACAGGAAACATTACCAGTTCGTTGCCTAGCTGGTGGGTGTTGGAGTAAAACACAACATATATTTCCTTTCGACTATATTATCTACCTTTTCACCCATACTGTATGTGTGTGTACCTATATCTATATATCCCTAGTTTCTCTACATATTTTGGTTACAAGTTACCATCATCATTAAATAAAATAAAAGAGGAATTATGTAGTGCTAATTAATTACAGTGTGTGTGAGAGAATTTTGATTTTTTGATTTAATACAATTAATTAAGAATCAATCATGTGATCCAAGTCGAAGCTCCAGATCCAAATTCGCCTCATCATCTGGATAATTTTGGAGTTGACCCCTCTCTTGTATGTCTTGTCGTACACGCGCCGCCCTCCCGAGTTTCAACCAACCCACATCATCGTCATCTCCGAAGAAATCACGACAATATCGTTGTGGGTCATCGTTATAATTATGGTTGCGGTTAGTTAAAACTGCGGATGGGGAGAAGTTACCTCTAAGAGGTGATGCCGCAGGGTAGGTTGAGGATCCGGGGGAGATGTTTTGTTGATCGCAACCTCTAACAATGTCTGTACTGTTAATCTTGTCGGAAAAAGTGTCGTTCCCACTATGTCTGGCGGCGGGCCTGTCCTTGTTCTTCCGATGAATGTTCATGTGGCCGCCCAGAGCTTGCGCCGTTTTGAAGCCTCGCTTGCAGAACACGCAGTCGTAGGATCGGCCCAAGACCATTGGGTCAACGTTGTTGTTGTTGTTGTTGTTGTTGTGTTGTACCTCCGACGCCGGCCAGTCAACTGCTTGTTGTTGTCGATGATGGGCAGGCGAGTAGTTATTCATGGAGAAATTAGTGTATATGGTTATATGGTAATAACTAATAAGGAGATCATCAAATAATGGGCTTGGCCACACATATATAGGGTTTAATTTAGGACTCTATTCAAAATGTGTTTTAAAAATAATAAATTTTTTTTTTTAAAAAAACGAAAATTACTAACATCCCTGCCCCTACTCAAAATTGCACGTCAAAGTCGCACCGCACTACCGCACCAATATTTTCTAAATTATGGAACCATCTTGGAAACACTTTTTGCAAAATGATTTGTTGGATAACTGAGCCAAGTTAGTCAAGTTGTTGATTTAGTAATAATAAGATTATTTTGCACGTTAGTGTTACAAGACGGAGTTTACTATGTACACACATATATCCTTGAAAATAAAAGCATGCAAATGGTGGGATTATATTTCATGTGTCAAAAATAATTATGCGCCTAGCGATTTTTTCAATCATGTATATATTACACCATATTATTAGTGTAAATTATATTGTGGACTAGGATTCACAATACTGTGTATTGTGGACCTTGGTCCAAAACGACGACGTTTTATTTAAATTAGCATGATTTTTTCCCCTTTTCTTCCATATATTTGGTCAACATTCACCTTTGTAGTAAATAAATAATATGATAATTGTAGGTATATGTATAAACTTACATCTACAAGTACATAATCTGTTAAATATAAATATATCAGGTCAAGTAATTTTAACATTGTGTTAAGTTCATAAATATGAACGTTAGGTAAATAAATTTAAAGTTCAATGTTCATAAATTAAATATTTTAACATTTAATCATGATTATGGTATATAATTTTAAGAGATATTTCATTGAAAATTAGCAAGTTTTTATTAAGAACTTAAGGTCTGGATTTTATAAACTTATATTTAACACATTATATATGTACTTGTAATTAATATATTATATATGTACATGCACTTAACAGTAGATTCTAGCCATGTTCTAAATTTTAAGAGATATTTGATTGAAAATCCGCAAGTTTTTATTATGAAACTAAGGTATTGATTTTATAAACGTGCAATTATCAGAGTATGTACCTGTAGTACCAAGACTACCAACATTGTTTTTAGTTGTGCCAAAAATAAAGGGCGCTACTAAAGGCACCAATTATGTGAATTATGAAACGGTGTTGTTTTGGAATATGGTACACATTGCAAGGTGCAGTGGACCTGGTCCATAATATACAATTTCTGTATTAGACTTTAGGCATTTGTACTAGCTTGCTACACACGCCTATATATTGTCAAATTTTTCTTTTAAAAAAAATTATGTGTTTGTAGTTGCGTAAAATTAAGTCTTTTTACGTTTGAGTCATATGTGTCTGTAGTAGTAAATGTGCCTACCGTTTGCATGCTACTATAAACGCGAATGGTGTTTTTTTTTGTAGTAGTAGTGTAATGATTTTACAAAACAACAAGACATGGGTAATAAGAACCGGATGCCACAAAAATATGAAATAAAAGGACACTATAGGTGGTTTAAAACAGACACAAAGCTCCAACACTATACTCGGATAATGGCAGCATATAGTGCATGTGATTTGTAGTATCTCTCTATACATATTTTCGTAACATATTGAAGCACAAAGAGTCAATACCCTTGAATTTATGACCTCCCATTTAAAAGAGTTACAATTATGCCTGATGGATATGAGAGTGTGTCAGGCCCATGAGGTATGGATAAAGTGAGGTGGGCCGTGTGCTGCCCGTGGCGTGGTGGCGGCTAACGTGGACGGTCATGCAACACATACATGCGTGGGGGTTGTACCGTGTATGCATGCAGGTGTGTGGGTGGGGTATAGCAAAATGGCGGCTGAGGAGTGCAACTGAGTGACGGTTAATTGGGGGTGCAGCTAGGTGACGGTTGAAGGGTGTAGCAAAATGGCGTCTGAGGGGTGCAGCTGAGTGACGGTTAGGGGTGCAGTTGGGTGACGGTTGACGGGTGTAGCAAAATGGCGGCTGAGGGGTGCAGCTGAGTGACGGTTGGGGTGCAGCTGGGTGACGATTAAAGGGTGTAGCAAAATGGCGGCTAGGGGGTGTGGAAGGGGTGCAGCCGTGAGTGGCGCATGGGGGTGAGGTGTATAGGCATGCCACGTGGGTGGAGGGGGTACGGTGTGCGCAGAGACAGAACCACACACGTCGTTGGTAGAGAAGAGTATGCCTACAGTATAAAAGACCAGACTTCGCCATTTAGGACATCACAACAAGACACGAATACTTCTCCAGTAGAGCGGTTCGGGTCTGATAGATCCACATTGCGATAGAAACAGGGGTCAATTCCTAGGTCCAGGGTATTTATCCTTTATTATTTATTAGTTTTTTTTTGGTCCATTTTATATTATTATTTCCAGTTTATGGTGGACTCATCCCGATTGACCACAAAGTCTTTGGCCCAATGCCCCTTTTTATTACGGAGTATAATATTTCAAACTTGTTAAGAAGTATTTGCATATAGAAAGGAGAAATTTTTAAAACTTATAACGTGGGACACAAAATCAACCCTTCACTTTGCATTTTACCCAATTGCAAGGACCGGCGGTATAAGTTTATTATATTCAATGAAAGGGGTTAGTTTGGAAGTGTTTAAATTTCTTAGTTAAATTATATAGTTACTATCAGGTGTGGTTACGCAATTACGTTGTACCTCCGAGTTTAGCTAATTTAATTATATTAATTATTAATTACCGCTAATCACGCTACAAAAAATTCTTCATCTATTTCATTATATATTTATATTTATATTTTCATACCATGCAAAGCAAGGTTAGTTTCTATTTTGTTTCTTACCATATTTAAACATTAATATAATATTGTCATTTCATTTTCCTCACGGTTATTATATTATATACAAGTGTAGAACCTAATGGAGTCATTCAAGGACTTTGTCAACAACTCAACATACATTAATTAAGCGTGACAAATGGCCATCTCCACTCTACTACTCCATTGGTTTTTTGTAAGTTAAAATAATAAAAGTTATATTTTTATTTATATAAGTACAAAGTCTATAAGACAACAGCTAGTGTGGTTTATCAACAAATTTGTCAAGCCAACTTTACCAATAACTACACTATTCATGAAATGTAAGTCTGCATGCAAAAGCTAGCTCAGTAACACTATAAATAGGCATTGGGTATGGAGTAGCCTTATATCTCCAAGCCAATTATCACACCCAATAGAGGTGCCTACAGTCCAGAGGTGATTAGCCACTGTGTCCGATGGTGAAAAACCGGGCTACACCAAAAAAAAAAAAAAAAAGTAACGGTATAAATAGTATACGCACTTATATATAAAATAGTATACATACTATATATATATATATATATATATATATATATATATATATATATATATATATATATATATATATATATATATATATATATATATATATATATATATATTTTGGTTCAAATGCGGTCGTGCCTTCCCGTGCGGCCGTGCGGTCACACACCACTTAATGTTACGAAATACACCACTCAATGTTAAGAAACACACCACAATGAAAAATGAAACACACCACAATGTTAAGAAACACACCACAGTGCATATTTGTGTGGTGTGTTTCTTAACATTGAGTGGTGTATTTCGTAACATTGAGTGGTGTGAACCGCACGGGAAGGCACGGCCACACCTGAACATGAATATATATATATATATATATATATATATATATATATATATATAGACACACACAACACACACTAATAAGAGCAAAAAAAAAAAAGTTAGGCCTATAATTGGTAGAAAAAAATGACCGTTAAATTATTAAATCAAATTGATGGTTCAGATTGTTTAAATTTATATTTTTCTTGAGATTTCTTAATTATATGATTATCTGTTAAATTTTCGGTTAAATATTCTCTTTTTCGTTAATATTACGTTAACGTTTAACTTACTCATTAATAATTTATATAAGAAAGGTCTTAGGTTCGGATATCATCCCAATCAAAGTTTGCATAATTGTTGAACATATACTACGGATAGGCTAGAGTATATTATTCAAAAGTAAGTACCATACTCTATTACTCTTATTAAATTAAATAAATTAGTAGTTACAATAAAAAATTAATACATGCATTTTTTAAATTTATAATTCGATGTCTACAATGCCTTTATTAAAAAAAGATCATTATGATAAAAATTTAAAAAGTGATATAATTTCATTAGTTATATTGTCTATATTTTCTACCATGCAAAGATTCCTTACCTTCAAATTTATTAATTAATTATATTCACTACATTATTCATTGTTTTCTTTTTACACTATCTTGTAATTAAATATCAAAGTTATACTATAAAATAATGTTATATATTTATTTACCAAGTATTATGTTAATAACATGGAAAACTTAAAAAAAATATATATATATATATATACAGTGTGAAACCAATTCAATCATATTAACTACTTATGGAGGATTTGTTAACAAAGAAACATTCGAATAACCCAATAAATTGATTTGAAACTCATTATTAAAAATGTCAATGTAGGGAAATAGAACATTGTGACACATTTGATGTATAGAAAAGATGCTGAGACTACAACATTGCACTATTAATATTTCAAATTCAGAAAATGAAGAAATTTCAAAAATAGCTACTGTTGCAGCATTCATTAATCTTGTATGTAAAATACTTATTGTGCATTCTTTAAATATATTAGAACTAATATAAATTTACAATTCATTTCATTTTCTACTATCAACCTGCTTGGATTAAAGACAAAACTAACATCAATCTTGACAACAAAAATAATTGGTATATAGGATGTAGTCAGTGTTTAAAAATGTTTATGCACAAAGTGGCAAATTATTTAACTGCATGCATTGTAATGAAAAAGGCAGCAGGGTACTCCAAAATTAGTATCAAATCGACAAAAAAAAAATTACAAAAAAAAAAAAAAAAAAAAAAAAACATACACACACACACACAAAATCAAGTACTACACTCATTTATACTAATTCCAAAACTATGAACTTCAAAATAAACATGTGCAAAATGAATGTAGAAATTGTTGATGAAACTGGGCATATGCGACATCAACATTCAGACTACCTGCAAAGTTATTGTTGTTGCTATCAAGTAAACAAGTTATGAAACTAGAACAAAATGTATTACTCATTAAACTTCAAATATAATGAATATTAATATTTTGTTCAATACTTTCACATGAGAATGTACGACCAACATTTCATGGCACATGAAACATGTAGGGGAAAAACTACCACTGCTAAATATCAATAGGCGCTTGAAAGATCAATAGTTCATAGTACAACTAAGATCTAAGTCGTATATACAAACACAACGAGACAAATCCACAACTTCCTACATCATAATCTCATTACATGACACTGCCCTCTATACTACTATAATAACTCAATTGCACATGACACATTACCAAATACCAATAAATAAATTAAAACAAAAAAAATAAGTACTAAAGATAAATAAGTATCCGCCATGACCATGGTCCACAGCAAGGTTGCAAAAATCGCTAAGCGCCCTCTAGGCGCCTGGGGGACGCCTAGTGCCTAGGCGGGCGCCTAGTTTTTTTTTTTTTTTTAAAATAATTTAAAAAAAAAATAAAAAATATTTTAAGTGTTAATAATTGTAAATTGTTTAATATTGTAAGTCTTTACACTTTAATAGTTAAATAGTTAATACTTATTAAGGTATTAGTTATTATTATTTATTAATTATTAGTGCATTACGTATTAGTTTAATTTAGTTATTACTTATTATTCTATTAAGTTATTACTTATTAGACTATTAGAGTATTAGTTAATACATTATAACATTAATAGTTTAAATGTTTAAGATTTAAAATTTATAAAATAAAATAAAAATAAAAATAAAAATAGTCGGCCCGGAGGAGGCCGATTTCGGCCTTCCTCGACGCGGCTGGGAGCCGCCTAGCGAATCGGCGCCTAGACGCGATTTTTGCAACACTACTCACAGTATAATTTGTGGTTGTACACATCCTTCAATTACTACAAGGTTTTGGGCAATTTCCAATTCTTTCAATTAAAAAGAAAAGAAACAAAAAATCACCATCCTCTTTTATTTGTGGAGTTTTTCAATTTCCATTTTGGATATAGAATTCCACAATAGACTTCGTCAACGATTTAAAACCCTAATCATTACATAATGCATCATATTAATTAAATAATTTATCCCATCCCGTCCAAGAAAATGAACCAATATGCAAAACCATGCATATGTAGTGAGTAAGAACCTGCATTGAGTCTCATCAGCGCCAGAGCAACATTTCAAAGTGAAGGAATTGAACTCCTTATGTGAATAAATAAATGTCTAGCATCTATGTTTAACTGAGTTATTATAATTTACATTCTCTCATATATTTTGTTGAGTTTGAATGTAGGGACCCTTGAGATTGGAGATTCAACCTTTTGTAAAGAAAAAAATAACCATGCAAAACACACCAACCATAACAGTTCCATTCATGGTTATCTAAGCTAATTTTTTCGAACCACTCCAATTCTCCTGGTCTCCTTCACAAAGTCAATAAATCAACATCAATCACGCTATATATTTTGCAGTATATATGTCACATTTACTTTAATCAAAATCCAATGATTTTGTACTAAAAAAAAAAATCCAATGATTTATATATATATATATATATATATATATATATATATATATATATATATATATATATATATATATATATATTTTATTAAATTGAGATACGGCATAATCATATGTTGAAGAGTTCTTTTAACGGGTATTATTTCATCCACAATATTCAAACTAGAACCATACTTAAAAATAATTGTTTGTTAGTGTATGTAATCCAGATAAACTCATAAATCACTAAATTTAAAAGTCTGTAATAATGGGATAAATACACCTTATACTAGCAAACGTATGTGTTATTAGAGACTAATTAAACACTTGAAAAGAGACATAGAGTGATCATTCAATAATAACAATGTCTTGTCCAACTGCATGTAGTGATTTGTCGTCTGACTTGATGTCATAACTAAATGCGGTATTGTGGAGGTTCGAATCCTACGGAAAACATGAATGAGAAGAAAGCTTAGATGATGGAATGTGTGGATATGATCTCTTATGCGCGCATGAGGACTAGGGCCAAGTCTGACTAGCTAGTGGGCTTATTACAAGACTCACGATTTACCTCTGCAATAGCCCTACAGGTAGGGTCCTGTGGTCGATCTTAGGATTAGTCCAACAAAACTGGTATCACTTATTATGTATAATAATAATAACAATAACAGTACAATAACAATAACCTTGACCTTGTGTATGGAATAGACTCAAATTTTCAGATTAACTGTCCCATTTTAAATATGACTACAATTCAGTGAAGAAATTAGTTATTGTGTTATACAGTCAATATCGTACGTAACACCAAAAAAAAAAATAGCACCTTAAAATCTAATTAAGCGCTAAAAAATAGAACAGTTTTATTTTATTTTATAGATGCATGTGAAATAGTTTGGTCTGCCAGAGAGAGAGAGAGAGAGAGTGTGAACAACATTATTGAAAGGAGAATAAGATATGGCATATGCAAGGTGGTCCGTGAGTGCATGACCCAAGTCATCGCGCGAAATCTTGACTATTTTAGCTACATCACGAGGGCTATGCGACTGGTTGGATTCATCAGTCATCTCTCTCCTCTCTCTCTCATACACATGTCACATGACTTAGGACGGTCCCGGGCCTTGACCCGGGCCTCTTGTAGGTCGATCTAGGACTAAGTCCAGAATTTTTTTATTTAGTTTTATATGCAATATTTATAATTTTTATATTTTTGTTTAAAATAATATTTTAACCATTAATCTCAAAGTAAAAACTTAATATGATTTTTTACAGAATTAAAAATTTGTAAGACTTCAATAACATTTGAACTTGTACTATTAAATTTTTTATAAGAGTTGTAATATTATTTGATAACGTATAAATGCTATAACGTGTTATAATTTATAAAGTTTATGCTAGATTTTGCCCAAGCTTAGACCAGGGCCTGGGCTAGTTAGGGACTTGGGTCGTGTCCGGTCCTGGGCTTGGGCGGTTTTGAGTTGGGCTCCAGACTATTTTTTTTTAATAGGACTTCAACTAGGCCCTCTATAAGCCAGTTCAGGTTTGGACTAAGACTGACCCAGGGCCGATGAAGCCCAGGCTCTTTTTTTGGGGACCGATTCAGGGTTAGTTCAATTCGACCTTGAACCGGCTCAGAGCCACCTCATATATATATATATATATATATATATATATATATATATATATATATATATATATATATATATATATATATTTATTTATATTTATATTTATATATATATATTTATATATATATTCATATATTCATGATTTTTTTTTTGAAAACCATATATATTCATGATTCTTTACGAGTTAATATATGTTCTATATTTTCTCAAACATTTTTAGTTCAAAGAATCTAAGCCCCCACCACCGGAGTTCGAACCTATAACATCTTATGTGGAATGGTAATCGGAATGTCATCACACTACATTGTAGTTGACAATCTTTACTTCCAGTCATCGATCATTGCAGCATTGTTACATTTAATTTTTTTTTTTTTAAATTTTGTCACATTACATCATTGACTTTCATTTGCTTGCCACAACTAGTCTTACTTTAAAAAATTTTTGTTATTCCATCATTTAATAAATTTTCATCATTAATTATAAGAGTTTTTACAATTGATGCATGGGAAGAAATTACATGCTTTTTGATAAAAGAGGCTTGACTGATAAAATTTGGGCTAGCTCTTTTTATTAAATTGTACAAAAATTTGAATAGAAGACTAATTGTAACAACAAATAAAAGTAAAGGACGCATTAAGGAAAAAAATTTTAAAATAAGATTTTTTGAAAACTTAAAAAATAAGATTAAATGGGCAGTGCCACACAATAATTGATATCCAAACGTAGAATTTGTTCTTTTCAGAGTAAATTGTCATTTTGATCCACTGACTATTGGAGTCTTGTTAATTACAATTCACAATTTTCAAAATTGTTAATTTTGTACATTAGCTATATGTAATTTTTATCAAGTTTGGTCACGCCGACCAAATTGCCTGTCAAATCTCACTAGAAAATATTAATAACTAAAATAATGAGGTTACTTTAGTCATTTCATATCTCTTTCTTATTCTCCGGCGAGCTACTATATCGTTTCCGGGTGCCGTTTCTTCTCATTAAAAGAAACGACACCGTTTTAAACCATGATATTGTGGACCATGGTTCATGGATATAATTTGCCCTAATTTAGGGTGTGTTTGGTAACCCGTCAAATGACTTCCGGAAAATGTTTTCCGAGTTTTCTGTGTTTGGCAACGTCCGGAAAATGTGGTCAACGGAAAATGTTTTCCGTTGACCAAGGAAAATCAGTTCATTTTTCCGGAAAATGACTTACGGAATTTTTTTCCGTAAGTCATTTTACGGAATCGTCAAAATAGCTGTTTCGCATGTTTTTAACCAAAACCAAGCCATATCACCTGTGGCCATGGACCAAGGAGGTGGGAAAACCGCCAAAAACCTCTACTACATTTTTTTTTTTATATTTTTATATTTTTTATATTTTTTTTATAAATTCCTTTTTTTTTAATTAAATACCACTATTTTAATAACTATTATAATTATTATATTTTAAATAAAACAATTACAATGTTTAATTATACAATTCTATTCATTTTCCAGAAAATGAACCAAACACAAAAAGACAGTTTTTCATAATACATCCAAACACTGTAAATGAAACTGTTTTCCGAAAAATGACTAATTTTCCAGAAAACATTTTTCAGAAGTCATTTTCCTACTTTCCAAACAGACCCTTACCCCTCTTCAAATTGACCTCAATATTTCAACACCCGGCCCAATTATCTCCCCCACTCCCTGGGCCGAACTAATTATTTCTTGAAAGATTTGGGCTGTCCTCCAGGCCTCCATTAATTTGTTATTTTAAACTTCGGCCTAATTTTATATAGATCATCTATTTATTTAAACTTCTGTTTTTTTACCTAGCTTTCTATCGTCGGATACAATGATTAATCCCTCGTTGAATTGGAGGTACTTCTAAATTTTAATTGACGTTTGGTTAAAGATTAATGAATCCCTTTCTCTTTAAACTTATTAGTTATTTTGTCTAAGGTTCATAGACAACGTTAAAAACTGTTGTCTTTATTCATAACTACAACGGGTTATAGCCGTTGTCTTTAACTTGTTTTTATCTTAAACATAATATAATAATAACAATTTATCCAAACATTATAAATATAAAAACAGAACCCAATGGGGTAGCTCAAGTGGTAAGTGAGCTCTCTTTGTTGGGAAGAATTTCGGAAAAACGCCCACAACTCCACAAGTGACGATTGCTCTTGAGCCAGCTCTCGTGCCTCCTGGAGTGAATGTGGGTGGACCTGGACCGTTAAACAAATTTACCAAAAAAAATAAATACAAAAACATTATTTATTAGTACAATCATCTTCTCTAAGTATTTTTTGTGTAACAATTTATCCAAACACCATAACCGCAAGAGCTGTGAAACAATTCACAGTGGAGTTTTTATTTGCGGCAAATTAAAATGCATGTGAAGCTTGGGTTGTGGCAATTTATAAAATTATATTTTTAATTGCAAATTAATTAGAGATCCATCTTAATTCAATTGCAGCAAAGTAAATTGTGGCCATTTATAAAATTGTATTTTCTGAATTGGTTGTGATGAATTACTACTGTAACTGATTTTGTTCGATCTTTTTGTCGATAAATGTTATTCGAAGTCAGTTTGGGTCTTTTTTTGCTCAACGCAAGGAAAAATTATGGAAGTTGTATTCATTGAAAGCAATGGCGGGTAATGATAGTGTGGCACACGCCACACGGGATCAATAAATTTGATAACAACAATTATAGCAATGTTTGGTAAATAATTAGTCTATCAGTAAATTTTTGACCTATTTAACCATTATTAGTTGTTTAACTTGGTTAAAAAATCAATATATGTATTTGGTTAATAAATTTTTTGTAACTCTAAAATACTAAATTTCAAAAATCTATTCAAAGCAATCTTTTTTCAATTAGTCTTTTAAGAAAAGAAATTATACCAACTATCAGTTAACAGCTAATTTATCAAACATATTTCTATCATAAGCTAATGTTATCAATTAATTATACTTTTTAACCCAATCAGCTAACAAGTGATTATCAAACAGACCTATGCTTTTTTAGATGATGCAGATTGAAGGTAATCTACATGGAAAGAAGACAAGAAGTTGCCTAACTTAAAAGAGTTATCTTTCCAAAGGTTTCTACCTCTGGAACGAAAGAATTGTGGAGAGATAAAAACTATCTAACTTGAATATATAGCAATTGGATATGGAAGGCTCATATGCCGCAAATTATACTGTGGATCATGGTTATGACTGATACTGCAGTTGTGTTGAACGGATACTGCAGTTGTGTTGAAAGGATATTGTAGTTGTGTTGAAAGGAAACTGCAGTTGTGCGGAACAAAGACCCTTCATCCGTTCAATACAACTGCAGTATCCTTTTAACACAACTGCAGTATCAGCACAACACAACTGCAGTATCAGTTCAACACAACTACAGTTCCAGACAGATGAAACGGCCTCTGTTTCGCGCAACTGCAGTTCCTTTTCAACACAACTGCAGTATCCGTTCAACACAACTATAGTATCAGTTCAACACAACTACAGTATCAGCCATGACCCATGATCCACGGTATAACTACTGCAATTTGGTATCGCGATTAGATGCATATATGGTATCTTGGGTTAAAAGTCTTCTTAATTTTCATTTTCAAGTCAATATTAAATTTTCAAAAAAAATCACAAAGCTAGGTTCAAATTAAATCAAATTTTGGGGAAATTAATCATAAATTATTTTTTAGGAAAGTGTGAATGCCAAATGCATTGAGTGTGTTGTCAATTAATTTAGACAAGGATTGAGAATGTGAATTGTGGGTATAAATATCTTATTTGTAAATTCTCAGGAGTTGTATAATTAGTTGAACATGCATCACTTCACTCTGGGGTGCAATTAATGATGTGGATTGACTTTTTAGGTGAGGTCGTGTGGTCATGACTTATATTAACAACTGCATGCCAAGTTAGGGAGTGCTTTCAATCTTTCATCATTTTAACAACTTCCAAAATGAGAACCACAATGATCTACACTCATACTATAATTTTCATTTTTCAAACCACATATTTTTCATCAAAATTTTATTAATACAAATTCAAAATTAATCAGTGAATTATCTACAAAGTTCTAACGTTTTTTTAATACTACTGACTCTGTTAGAATGTAGAATCTAGCACAAAGAGTCAATACTGCCCCTAGTAAGGCTCAAACTCATGATCTCCCATTTACGATAATCACTTTGTGCCACTAGATCACAAGGTCATTGACCTACCATCTAATTTATTACCAAGTAAATTTGTATAAAAAATTTAATAACAAGAGGAACACATCACACTCATATAAAGTATAAGGCAACATAAGTTTATATGGCACTAGCATAGATTAATACTTATATTATGGATATATATGACCCGTGTAACAATATAAACCCATATCATTCTTAATTTCTTTCCCGAATTTTTTTAAACTTAAATTTCTTTTTTCTGTTTTTCAAATTAATATATAAAAACCATATCATTAAAAAAATTTAATTGAGACCCTTTAAAGTGAGAAAATAACACCGATATTGATTCTGATTCTTATTAAAAATATATTAATTTAAAGGTTTATAAAGTCATCATTATTGCAAATTTATAAACTTACTATTTATACAATGTAGATTTATAAAATGGCTATTCCATGTGCGAACACTGCAAATTGATAAAGTCATTAGTGTTTTTTTTTTTTTTTTCTTTTTTGGGAGAGGGGGGAGGGGGTCAAATTTATCAAGGAACTAGTACAGATTCATTATATTATTACTGCATGTTCATAAAGTTATTACTCAAATTTATGAACTACATGTTCATAGGTCACCACTGCAGATTCATAAAATCATTACTATAACTTCAAAAGTCGAGTTAATATCCATATAGTCCTCGACTATAATGGTACTCAATTTAGTTTTAAATGATTTTTTGTGCTCAATTTAGTCATCAACTTTGATGGTTTGACTATTCCCAATTTAGTCCGTTATTAAAAATTATGTTAGTGGACAATTAGAAATAGGATATTAATGGTAATTTTCATCCTTCATCCCATTTGGTATGATTCATTCTTCTTCCCCTTATTAAGATCCACACAAAAATGTAAATCTTTGACCCAAATATTTAGTTACTCTGTATTTATTTATTTATGGTTAACTTGATTTGGTACGAAAATTTGCATTTCTGCATGAATCTTAATAAGGGGAAGAAGAATGAATCATTCCAAATGGGATTAAGGTTGAGAAATTATCATTAAGACACTATTTCTAACAGACAACTAACAAACTTTTTAACAAAGGATCAAATTGTGTAAAATCATCAAAGTCGAGGACTAAATTGGGTACAAAAAGTCATTTAAGACTAAATTGAGTAAAACCACTATATATAGTCGAGGACTATATTGTGTATTAACTCTCAAAAAGTTGCTCATATAAGCTTATGAAAGCACTACTGTAAGTTTATTAACTATTGTAACTTCATTGAGTTATTATTAAAAGTATTTTAAGTTACTAGTAGAAGTTTATAAAGTAACAGTAGGTTCATCACATAATTATTGAAATAATATATTGAAAATTAAATGAATATTAATGTTATTTAAAATATCTCAAACAAGATATTTATAATCATATAATTTTGATATATTAATTTTGTTTTATATAAAAAGTAAAATAAAATAATATATTTAGATGATACTTGATCAACACTACTTGTCATTTTTATTAATTTGCACTATTGTTTTAATGAATATATTTTTTTATTCATCTATAGTATTGTTTTTATGTAATTGATTTTAGAGTTAATTATATTGTTGGTCCTAAATTTATAGGTGACAATCCGCTTTAAGTCATTTTTTATCAGAACGTTCACTTTTAGTCCTAGTACTATTGTGACATGATCATTTTTGTCTTTTACTAACAAATCAGTTTAAATATCGTTAAATACAAGATCGAAATGTCTTTGTATTTAACGACAAAACAAAATGAATTTAAAAAAAATTAAACATAAAAATATAGCAGGTCAATAACCTACTTTGTATAAAAAAAGAATAAAAGATCGAAATATCTTTGTATTTAACGTCATTTCAATGATTTTGTTGACGGAGAACTAAAAATGGTCATGCAACAATAATACTAGGACCAAATGAGGATGTTCTAATAAAAGTGGACTGTCACCTATAAATCTATAACAAAAAATGAAATTAACTCTTGATTCTATTGTACAACATGAACATTTTTTTTTTGGGTGTAGATACAACATGAACAGTGAGGAATGACATAATTTGCCCTCAAACATCAACTTGATCACATAAATTTTTACACCAATAATTTGAAATATAAATTCCTATAATAAGAAACTGATTGTGCTTCACATTTATAACAATGTTATTTAATTTAGTAACTTATATTCCAATTAATGCATGAACGATACATATTGTAGCATTCATTATTTCACCAGGACAATTAGGATACGTGATTGACGGTCTGTACTATGGATGCTGTAATTATTGCGTATATCATTATTTAATCTTTATATGGCAGTTTTAGTCTTTAACTAGTGATTTACCTTTGCGATACACTGTCAAATTATATATATTATTATGAATTTAAATAAAAATTTAAAAGATGATAAAGTGTTACAGGTATATTTGTATAATATAATATCACTATCGCAAAAATCGATCGCCTAGGCACTAGGCGTCCCTAAATCGAGGCGAATTGTTCTCTAGGCGGTCACCTAGCGCCTAACCCGGCCGACTGAGCCGAGTTGGATGCCGACTAGGCTGAATTTTTTTGTATTAACTCGCCCAATATTCAACTCGACAGAATTAGCTGAGTTAACTCGAACGAGTCGGCTTTATTAATTTTTTTTTATATTTATATATATATATATATATATATATATATATATATATATATATATATATATATATATATATATAATATGGTCCTTGTTCACATGAGGACAAATCATAAGCATTGAATCCAATAGCATCTACGGTTGAGATGAGGTTTGCATAATTATGGTAATGGCGACTAATTGCACATTAAGCTTCTAATCTACGCACTTAAGTTGAATTAATATAAATATGACTTTGTAGAGAAAATCTTATAAAGAATATTAATTAGTTGTGTTTTGGAACTGCAAACAAAAAAAAAAAAAAAAGTGTCCTAAATTAAGCTTAGACTGACGTACCTTAAAGAAGGAAAACAATGCACCTTAAAATCTCTTTATGCTTGTAAGTAGTAATGTTCTGTTTGTCGCACCCCTATCAGATAATGTCTTAGTTCAAATCTCATCATCTCATGTATAAAAGTTTTTTTTTTTTTTTTGTCACTTTCTTTGTTTTTATATTTAGTCACCCTTTAATTTCTTATATAGCATATAAATTTTGGCAGTTGAAGACTGATTGATTGAATTAAGTTGTTATTCCAAATTTTCATACTCCGTCTTTATTTATTAAACCATAATTGCGGTCAAAACGTGCATGGGTCAACAGTCAAAACACGCCCCGCAAGCTCCATCAATTTAAACTTGCGAAAACTTCAAACTTCCGCGCCCACCATCAGTCTATCTCGTGCCTTTAATGGGATACATTACATACTATACACACTATAAATATACATTTCCCAACTTCTAAAATGAATCTGATCTGCTTAACAAGCAAGATGATGATGATGGTGAGACCTCTAACTATTATTTTAGCTCTGCTGTCTCTACTAAGCTGCTGCAAACCCCATGAGGCCACCAGAGTTGTACGTGAAGATGAAGAAATATGGATGAGAAAGAAGCATTATCTTTTCTTGCCATCTAAGGGAAATATGAAGAAGACGACGAAGTTGCAGGTTTTGTTACCGTGTTTATGGAAGAAGGTTTCCCCTCCGAACCCTAACCCGGGTACGAATTCTCACTCGTCTCTGGGAGAAAAGAGCTTTGCAAGGATGAGAAAGAAGCACCTTCTGCTTCCTTCTCTGAAATGGCGGCCTGTGAACTCTCCGTCATCCAATCCCGGCCACAACAAGGGTAAGCACTACTACCGTCAGTGAAGAAAAGAATTTTGCAGGTGAGAATGAAGGACGTTTTTCATGTTTCTCTGCTCCAAAGCCCACCAGTTAGCCAAAAGAAGAAAGAGAATAAATCTGTTTTCACGTTTACAGGATCATTATACGTTGGATATATATAGGGTGCATGTGTAAAGCGTGCTAGCTTAGTGCAATAATCTTTTATTCTTTTTGTTTGTTTTGTTGATTGTTGGGGCATTGTGTTTGGTTAGTTTATTTACTCGGGAAAGATGCACTGCACGGCCATGCACGCAGAGTACGTGTATTAAGGTCGTCAATGATATTATGATAACATTCATTAATAAAAACCCACTCTTACTCTTCTTTCTTTTTCTTATAATTTATTGCAAACTACAATATATAATACTATAATGTTTGATACATATCCATAATACGGGTGACGCTCTTTCATCCCAAACTTCACCCATGTGACCAACTGAGTTGTCCATGCGGCCATATGAGTGACTCTCTTGTAAGACCATCTTAAAGATCCTTATCTATGAGATAGGTCGAGCCAAGATGGATATGTAATATTTATGCAGGAAAATGTAGTACTAATCAAAGAATAAATTGTTTGTTACTTATAAGAAAACGTGTAATACTTTTGAAAAAAAACATATATATATATATATATACTTTTAAATTAAAATGTACTATTTAGGGTTGAACATTTACTTATGAGAAAAAGTGTAATACATCAAAAATAAATTAATTGATTGTTACTATTTTGCATGTCTTATATGTATGGGAGAACAATAGGTGCCGAACAGAGCTGAGCAGAGTGGGTCGATGGTGCGGAGGCAATGCCATCGCATTACTGTACATGGTATTTTTGTACATATACATGTTTATGATTGCATATAAATAGAGTTAATGCCATATATATGAGGTCACCCGAGTATATTGGTTTTGTCACGTTTAGTCATAAACTTTCAAATTGACCATATGTGATCCTTCGACTTTCAAATTGTTACTATTTGTGGTCCAAGTTAACTACCCATGGTCCTTCAACTTTCAAAATTTAACTAATCACAGTCCTCTTGGAAAGATCATGGGTGGTTATAATTTGATATAGTTGAAAGATCATTAATGGTTAACTTGGACCATGGATGGTAACAATTTAAAAGTCGAAGGACCACGGGGAATCAATTGGAAAGTGTAGGACTAAATGTGGTAAAATCACTATACTCGGAATACTCTAGATGGTGTTAACTCCATATAAATATGTTTGTCCTTCAATAGAGTCTTCTTTACTTTCTGCCATTATTATTTTTAATTTTTGTTCATGTCTAGCTATCATCATATTGGTATTAGAGCATCATTGAGACGACTAGTTTAAGTGTACAATTCGAAGTATCAAAGTTCAATGGTATTGCGAATTTCGGGTTATATATGGTTAAGGATTTGTTAGCTCAGTAGGGTTTTCTGAAAACCTTGAAGGCGACAAAGCCGGCTAATCTAGAAGAAGCTAATTGGGATTATTTGAAGGAACGCGTGGCAAGAACCATTTGATTAATGTCTCGGTGATGAAGCCATGTATCACGTTATAACCTTCGTAACTCCAAAAGAAATTTGAGATAAGTTAGATGGTCAATAAATGGGAAAATCTTTTATGAACAAATTATATCTAAAGTAGAGGCTTTATTGACTTAAGATGCAAGATAATCCAGACTTGATGTAGCATATTAATGTCTTCAACAGTACAAGATAATTTCATATCTGGCCAGGCTTGATGTTGAAATTATAGATGAAGACAGGGAGATGATCTTGCTTTGTTCATTGTCTCTTTCCTTTGAACATCTTATGACTACTCTTACATATGAGAAAGTCACAATCAAATTCAATGAGACCTCTATAGCTCTATTGGCACATAATCAATACAGGCAGAATGTAGAAGAAGACTATGATGGGGATGGTATATATGCTAAGGGAAATCAAGATCATGGAAGGAAGAAAGGGAAAGATAATTCTCATAATAGAGACTCCAAGTCTATGTCTGGAAACAACAAGAAGATTTTGTGTTACAAGTGTAAGAAATTTGGACACATGAAACAACATGAAGAAGCAACAAGAAGTTGTGAACGTGGTACAAACTGCACACACACATCACATGAACACAAACTGCACAATATATCACGACAAGATTCACCTACCGCCGAGAGGTCGTAGGTTCGAACCTTAAACTCCTGGTTTGAGCCGGTCAACTATGAGTAACTTAGGCTGGTTTACCTCCTTGTGTTCCTTTGACGGCTAGGGTCACAGGGCGAGGAAAACGACCTCGTTAAAACAAGATTCACACATGCAAAAAATCAAACCCAGTCTCGAAGAAGAATTTTACATTTGCAAAAGCAATCCAAATTGACCATAAATTAAACTCCTAAAATCATGTATAACATCAACCTTTCAATCATTCCCGAATTCAAAACACATAACAAAAAGGAAAATAAATCTAAACAAATTCGAAAAAGTCAACCATACACATAACTCATATTTACAACCCATATGTCCATAGTTTTTAAGTGAAAGATGGTTCTCATATGAACTTGAACATATATATATATAGAGAGAGATATATAGTTGAGTTCAAGTGTGGCCTGTTTTTTAGGTGTGGTCATGCGGTCTTTTTTCAACTATTAGATTACATCAAGTCATCAAATCATTGCGTATATATATATATATATATATATATATATATATATATATATATATATATATATATATATATATGTATATGTATATATATGTTACGAAGCACACCATTCTACGTACTAAAATGCACCAAAGGACTGCTAAAACACACAATTCCACTACTATAACCAAATGCACCTATTCACTTAAAATTTATCAGTATACGTAATAAAACGCATCATTCTATGTATTAAAATGCACCACAACGTGCCTCATGTCAGATTATAAGCATACACTATTTACACATATTAGAAAACATGTGCTAAAATATGCACCATTCTACGTATTAAAATGCACCACAACGTGCGTTAAAATGCACAATTTCACTTATTGAAAACCCTCATCCCAGATTATAAGCATGCACTATTACATTTATTAGAAAACATGTGTTAAAATACACATTATACTACGTATGCACCAGAGGATGGATTAAAACACACCATTTCATAACACACTTATTAGAAACCATGTGTTAAAATGCACACAATTCTACGTATTAAAATGCACCAGATGATGGATTAAAACACACAATTTCACAACACACTTATTAGAAAATATGTGTTAAAATACACACAATTTTACGTATTAAAATGCACCAAAGGACGGATTAAAACACATCATTCCACAACATAGTTACACACCATTTTATGTATGAGAATGCGCTAGCGGATGAATTAAAACACACCATTCCACAACACAGTTAATGTACCAATATACGTAATAAAATGCACCACAACATGTATTAAAACGCACCACAACATGTACTAAAATGCACCATTCCAATTCACGTAATATAGATACTAAAATTACCATAATACCCACTTAAATATACGTGAACTGCAGTTGGATTAATGAAATCGGACGACGCAGATGTAGCCGCACGACTGCATGGGAGCTCACCACCGCATTTGAGCCACTTTCTATATATATATATCCGTGTGTGTGTGTGTGTGTGTATCGCGTGTGCACACACATAGCGATTCCACATCATGTACGTGAAAAGAGCCGTCCAGGTAAAGCATGCAATAAGATCTAAGTCGTTGATCTGTCCAGATCAATGGCTTTAACAAAATAAGAAAATTTCTATACTCGTAGTATAACTTATGCCCGGGTTGTATAAAACTTCTGCGATTGTAGTTTAAACCTTGTTTAGTTTGTAGTATAAATCTGTTAGGAATATAGCGGAATAATGCAGAAGCGAAGAATCGAAAATTGAGAATTATAGAAGTTGAATAATAGGGAAATAATAGAAAAAGCAAATGAATTAACTAAATGGGAAATATAATAAATATATATATATTTAAT
>CP025650.1:17653132-17667698 GCA_003576665.1 Ipomoea trifida
GTTTTTATATTTAGTCACCCTTTAATTTCTTATATAGCATATAAATTTTGGCAGTTGAAGACTGATTGATTCAAATTTTCATACTCCGTCTTTATTTATTAAACCATAATTGCGGTCAAAACGTGCATGGGTCAACAGTCAAAACACGCCCCGCAAGCTCCATCAATTTAAACTTGCGATTTGCGAAAACTTCAAATTTCAAAGTCCTGTAGGCTGTATGTAGGCGCCCACCATCTGTCTATCTCGTGCCTTTAATGGGATACATTACATACTATACACACTATAAATATACATTTCCCAACTTCTAAAATGAATCTGATCTGCTTAACAAGCAAGATGATGATGGTGAGACCTCTAACTATTATTTTAGCTCTGCTGTCTCTACTAAGCTGCTGCAAACCCCATGAGGCCACCAGAGTTCTACGTGAAGATGAAGAAATCTGGATGAGAAAGAAGCATTATCTTTTCTTGCCATCTAAGAAGACGAAGTTGCAGGTTTTGTTACCGTCTTTATGGAAGAAGGTTTCCCCTCCGAACCCTAACCCGGGTACCAACTCTCACTCGTCTCTGGGAGAAAAGAAGCATCTTCTGCTTCCTTCTCTGAAATGGCGGCCTGTGAACTCTCCGTCATCCAATCCCGGCCACAACAAGGGTAAGCAGTACTACCGTCAGTGAAAAGAATTTAGCAGGTGAGAATGAATTGAAGGACGTTTTTCATGTTTCTCTGCTCCAAAGGCCACCAGTTAGCCAAAACAAGAAAGAGAATAAATCTGTTTTCACGTTTACAGGATCATTATACGTTGGATATAGGGTGCATGTGTAAAGCGTGCTAGCTTAGTGCAATAATCTTTTATTCTTTTTGTTTTGTTTTGTTGGTTGTTTGGGCATTGTACGTGTTTGGTTAGTTTATTTACTCGGGAAAAAAAAAATGCACTGCACGACCATGCACTGCACGCAGATGTACGTGTATTAAGGTCGTCAATGATATTATGATAACATTCATTAATAAAAACCCACTCTTACTCTTCTTTCTTTTTCTTTAATTTATTGCAAACTACAATATATAATACTATCATGTTTGATACATATCCATAATATGGGTCATCTCTGATCTTTCTTTCCAAACTTCACCTTTGTAATCAATTGAACTGTTTATGCGGGCATATAAATAAAATATTTTGTTAGATCATCTCAAGATCCTTATCTATGAAACAGGTCGAGTCAAGATGGATATGTAATATTTATGCTGGAAAATGTAGTACTAATCAAAGAATAAATTGTTTTTGTTATTTATAAGGAAACGTGTAATACTTTTGAAAAAATAAATATATACTTTTAAATTAAAATGTAATATTTAGGGTTAGTTGAACATTTACTTATGAGAAAAAGTGTAATACACCAAAAATAAATTAATTGATTGTTACTATTTTGCATGTCTTATATGTATGGGAGAATAATAGGTGCCGAACAGAGCTGAGCAGAGTGGGTCGATGGTGCGGAGGCAATGCCCTCGCATTACTGTACATGGTTTTTTTGTACATATACATGTTTATGATTGCATATAAATAGAGTTAATACCATATATATGAGGTCACCCGAGTATATTGGTTTTGTCACGTTTAGTCATAAACTTTCAAATTGACCATATGTGGTCATTTGACTTTCAAATTGTTACTATTTGCGGTCCAAGTTAACTACCCATGGTCCTTCAACTTTCAAAATTTAACCAATCACAGTCCTCTTGGAAAGATCATGGGTGGTTATAATTTGATATAGTTGAAAGATCATTAATGGTTAACTTGGACCATAGATGGTAACAATTTAAAAGTTGAAGGACCACGGGGAATCAATTGAAAAGTCTAGGACTAAATGTGGTAAAATTACTATACTCGGAGGACCCTAGATGGTATTAACTACATATAAATATGTTTGTCCTTCAATAGAGTCTTCTTTACTTTCTACCATTGTTATTTTTAATTTTTGTTCATGCCTATCAAGGTATTAGAGCATCATTGAGACGACTAGTTTAAGTGTAAAATTCAAAGTATCAAAGTTCAATGGTATTGCGAATTTCGGGTTATGGTTAAGGATTTGTTAGCTCAGTAGGGTTTTCTGAAAACTTTGAAGGTGACAAAGCCAGCTAATCTAGAAGAAGCTAATTGGGTTTATTTGAAGGAACGAGTGGCAAGAACCATTTGGTTTATGTCTCGGTGATGAAGTCACGTATCACGTTATAACCTTCGTAACTCCAAAAGAAATTTGAGATAAGTTAGATAGTCAATAAATGGGAAAATCTTTGATGAACAAACTATATCTAAAGTAGAGGCTTTATTGACTTAAGATGCAAGATAATTCAGACTTGATGCAGCATATTAATGTCTTCAACAGTACAAGATAATTTCATATATCTGGCCAGGCTTGATGTTGAAATTATAGATGAAGACAGGGAGATGATCCTGCTTTGTTCATTGTCTCTTTCCTTTGAACATCTTATGACTACTCTTACATATGAGAAAGTCACAATCAAATTCAATGAGACCTCTACAGCTCTATTGGCACATAATCAATACAGGCAGAATGTAGAGGAAGACTATGATGGTGACGGTATATATGCTAAGGGAAATCAAGATCGTGGAAGGAAGTAAGGGAAAGATAATTCTCATAATAGAGACTCCAAGTCTATGTCCAGAAACAACAAGAAGATTTTGTGTTACAAGTGTAAGAAATTTGGACACATGAAAACAGATTGTCCAAATTTGAGGAAGCAACAAGAAGTTGTGAACGTGGTACAAACTGCACACACACATCACATGAACACAAACTGCACAATATATCACAACAAGATTCACCTACAGCCGAAAGGTCGTAGGTTCGAACCTCAAACTCCTGGGTTTGAGCCGGTCAGTTATAAGTAACTTAGGTTGGTTTACCTCCTTGTGGTCCTTTACCGACTAGGGTCACAGGGCGAGGAAAACAACCTCGTTAAAACAAGATTCACACATGCAAAAAATCAAACCCAGTCTCGAAGAAGAATTTTACATTTGCAAAGGAATCCAAATTGACCTTAAATTAAACTCCTAAAATCATGTATAACATCAGCCTTTCAATCATTCCCGCATTGAAAACACATAACAAAAAGGAAAAAAAAAAATCTAAACAAATTCAAAAAAGTCAACCATACGCATAACTCATATTTACAACCCATATGTGTCCACAGTTTTTAAGTGAAAGATGGTTCTCATATGAACCTGACCATATATATATATATATATATATATATATATAGAGAGAGAGAGAGAGAGAGTTGAGTTCAAGTGTGGCATGTTCCTTAGGTGTGGTCATGCGGTCTTTTTTTAGCTATTAGATTACATCAAGTCACAAAATCAACGCGCAATATATATATATATATATATATATATATATATATATATATATATATATATATATATATATATATATATATATATATATATATATATATATATATATATATATATATATATATATATATATATATGTATGTTACAAAACACATCATTCTACGTACTAAAATGCACCAAAGGACGGCTAAAACACACAATTCCACTACTATAACCAAATGCACCTATTCACTTAAAATTCATCAGTATACGTAATAAAACGCATCATTCTACGTATTAAAATGCACCACAACGTGCCTCATGTCAGATTATAAACATACACTATTTACCCATATTAGAAAACATGTGCTAAAATATGCACCATTCTACGTATTAAAATGCACCACAACGTGTGTTAAAATGCACAACTCTACTTATTGAAAATCCTCATCCCAGGTTATAAGCATGCACTATTACACTTATTAGAAAACATGTGTTAAAATACACATCATTCTAAGTATTAAAATGCACCAGATGATGGATTAAAACACACCATTTCATAACACACTTATTAGAAACCATGTGTTAAAAATACACACAATTCTACGTATTAAAATGCACTAGAGGATGGATTAAAACACACTTATTAGAAAATATGTGTTAAAATACACACAATTCTATGTATTAAAATGCACCAGAGGACGATTAAAACACACCATTCCACAACACAGTTACACACCATTCTACGTATGAAAATGCGCTAGCGGCTGAATTAAAACACACCATTCCACAACACAGTTAATGTACCAATATACGTAATAAAATGCACCATAACATGTATTAAAACGAACCACACCATGTACTAAAATGCACCATTCCAATTCACGTAATATAGATACTAAACTTACCATAATACCCACTTAAACATATGTGAACTGCAGTTGGATTAATGACATCGGACGACGCAGATGTAGCCGCACGACCACATGGGAGCTCACCGCCGCATTTGAGCCACTTTCTATATATATCTGTGTGTGTGTGTGTGTGTGTATCGCATGTGCGCGCACATAGCGGTTCCACATCATGTACATCAAAAGAGCCGTCCAGGTAAAGCATGCAATAAGGTCTAAGTCGTTGATCTGTCCAGATCAATGGCTTTAACAAAATAATAAAATGTCTATACTCGTAGTATAACTTATGCACATGTTGTATAAAACTTCTGCGATTGTAGTTTAAACCTTGTTTAGTTTGTTGTATAAATTTGTGCACTACAAAGTTAGAAAATACTACCAAAATGTCATTGCATTTGTTAAAATTATTGTTGAGCAGAGGTCATGGTTGAAAAATTCGCTAAGCGCTCCTCGGGCGCTCGAGGGGGGAGGGCGCCTAGCGCCTAGGCAAGGATTAATCGGCGCCTAGGCGCCCGTGTATTTTTTATTTTTTAAAATTTTTTTAAAATTTTTTAAGACTTGATAATGATAAAATATTTAATACTTTAATAATAATTAACCTAACAAATATTTAGAGTTTCGAACAATTTAGGGTTATTTCGCTCAAAACGATGTCATTTTGAATAAAATAACTCATTAAAAAAAAAGGAACAATAGTTAACTGGGCGACTAGGCGACCTAGTCGATGCGTTGGTGGCCTAGTCGGTGCCTAGGAGGCCTAGTTGACTCTTAGAAGGCCGTAACCCACCTAGTCAGTCAACCGCCTAGACCACCGATTATAGTGATACGCTAAGCGGCTGGCAAGTGCCTAGCGCCTAGGCGCTGATTAATCACTAAAATGACGCACCTAACCTTAAGCACTAAAATGGTGCACCTTAAGTACAAAAAACATGCACCTTAAGTACACAAACAATGCACCTTAAGAAATAAAACCACGCACCTTAAGTTTTAAATGGTGCACCTTATGTTTCAAAACTAACGTACTACGTACCTTAAGTACACAAATCACGTACCTTAAGAAAAAAAACCACGCACCTTAAGTTTCACAACTGACGCACCTTAAGCACACAAATCACGCACCTTAAGAAGGAAAATCACGCACCTAAAGCCTTTGACTTACGCAGCTTAAGCACACAAATCACGCACCTTAAGAAGGAAAACCACACACCTAAAGCTTTAGTCCGATGCACTTAAGTTTCAATAACTAACGCACCTTAAGCACAAAAACCACGCACCTTAAGAAGGAAAACCAAGCACCTTAAATTTGACCTAGATACAAAAAAACTAAATTGTCACCGTATTTTTTAATCATTGTTGATCTTGAACGTTTATTTAGGTAAAATCAATGGCTCTCATTTAACGATACAATCGCACATGAGACACGCACCCACGCGCGAACCTATTTCTATATGTTAGTGTGTGTAGACACACATTCTAACCTTGTATTAAATATTACTCCGTATGTTTTAAAACAGAGAAAAGGAAAAAGTGAGATAAAAGGACAAAGAAATTAAATAATAATCCAAGCATTTCCCCCAAAAAAATAATAATAATAATCCAAGCATTGGAATTGGGCTTAGTAGGTGTTAAAAGCATGACAAAGATGGTGTGGAAAGTTGACATGCATGCACCACCATATCATCTTTGACCTTTTCTTGTTTTGAGTGAGTTTTCTATTAGACTGTTTTATGTATCTATATCTTTGAGACATATCGGGTTATAATAGAAGTGTAATATTTATATCGAAAAATTTAATATTAATGAGAAATAAATTGTTGATTGTTACTTATAAAGAAACATGTAATAGTATATATTTAGAGGTTGAATAGTTACTTATTTGAAAAATGTAATATTAATAATGGATAAATCATTTAATTGTTACTTGTGAGATAAAGTGTAATACTTACAAGGAAAAATGTTATACTACTTTTCATAAAAATGTAATACTACTTTTCTTCAAAAAAAAATAATAATAATAAAATAAAAAATAAAAATAAAAATAAAAATAAAAATATAATACTACTTTTAAATCAAAAATATAATGTTAGGAGTTGAAAAGTTAATTGGGATAAAAACTGTAATACTTAGAGAATCTTTATCTGTGGTTTATTTGGGGTTCATATCAGAGAAAAAACTGAAATGGTAGAATCACAACTGATATGGAGGCTTCAATTTGGAGAGTTATTTCTCCTGCAAAATCTTTGGTGAAAAAAAAAAAAAAAAACATTCGCACAACGCGCGATTGCGCGAAAATTCGCACCCCAACGGGCGCGTGTACCTCAAGCGCCCTGGGGCGAGTCTGAGTGGCCGCCAACTGGCAGCCACTCTGACAGTTAACTTCCTTTTTTATTTTTTTTTTTTAATTTCAAATGTCAGAATTTAATTTGTTTCTTTTTTTTTTCTTTTTTTTTCATCTCCTATTCTCTCTCCTAATCACACTTATAAAAACTCCTTAAAAATCACAAAATAACCCCACTGATATGGATGCTCTTATGGAGGAAAATAATACTTATTAAAAAAATCCGAACTTTACATGAGAGTGTTGTATAGCAGAATTTGCTTTATGTTTTTGTATATTTTTTTGAGTATTCATTTTTTGTGACGAAAAATTTGTAATCATTACTAAAGAGTAAGCACGGGTAAATTAGGTCTAGTCTAGTGTAATAATAGGCAAATATCATATTTCAATTCAACAAAGATCTGTCCACACACTTCCCCATCTTTACGTATACTATATGACCCCCGCGACGACCCATGAGCATTATATTCATACAAACCAACTCCCATCCTCTCTCTCTCTCTCCCTCTCTCTTTCTATTTTGATGACATTGTAAGTTGAGGGGAGTGTTGCCTGGTTCGCAATCTTTCACGACAACTAATTAACCTTAATTAGCTCAGAATTGAAGCATGTTTGTTCGTTGGTGTGAATGATTTCGGACCAGGCTTCATTCCCCTCAACCTCGCCCATGTTTCATCATTGTTTGCAACCACAGATCAGATGGACGGATCGGATATGATATGATAAAGCAGATGTTTGGCAACTGCAATTAATAAACGGGTAAGTGCCTCACCTCAATTTAATCCACTTTACCAAGTATATATATATACATATATATAATATAAAACTTACCTTACTACCTTACAACATAATAATAAATATATAATGAAATAGGGATAACACAGCTAAAATAGCAAGGAATTTACGCTTGTAATCACAGGTCATGGGTTCAAATTCGTGTCCCTTGATTTGAACTGGTCAGTTATATATATAACGAAATAAGCTTGTTGGTTCACCTCCTGGCCTTTGATACTTTTGTTGGCGAATTGATTATAAAAACATAGTCAATTGGCCAATTCTAAGGGTTGATTTGAATAAAAAGATAGATAGATGTTAGTTACTGTGATCTGATCTGATCTGTATCTTGCAATGATGATGATTGGAACAATCCGTGCAAGTGATTGAAGTATTGCTTTAGTAAAGTAGATGGAAGCAAGTAAGCAATTCAAATGGAAAATATTACATAGACTCCGTTCTACTTCTTATTCCCAATTTTTATTCGCTCACACAAATTTTTAATGTATACATTTTTTTGGGACTCAATGAAAATATCACATTATTATTTATCATATTATGAAATAAAAGTGAGGGAATGGAATTTGAAAGTAACTCATATGCAAGTAGGACGATGTTGGTTAAACGAATGCCTACCAAGCCGTGGACTGGTCTTTGCTTGGCGTCAGAATCATGGGGCATTACTGTCACCATAAAGCTAGACCTCATAACTTTAATCATGTACCTTGCCTTTAATTTCCTAATAATTGTCCCCATATATCAGAAAATGTTGAAAGGAGCGAAAAATTTTACGCTCAACTATACTCTCCGAGGTAGTGTACGTAATTTAAGCCAAGATTTTGATCGAAATCATGAGTTTCATCCTGATGGATTTTATTAACCTAAGTGGTCCGAATTAATAAACCTGGTTATGATAAAGTACTAGATCAGATAAGGTAAGAATTAAACAAGAAATGTTGTAATGAATAATGATAAGACAAAATGTATAATCACGAAGATAATTCTTGTATTATTAAAGCCAATACAATGCAATTACAATTGGGAGAATTGTGTAATAAACTAATAACAACACAAATTTGTTCTTAGGACAAGATGCGTCTTAATGAGACATAGAGGAGTGTTTTTATACCCTTTTTCGGCCCTAACCACCCCCGATAAAGAGGTGGGTGGTTGCAACGACCTTGGACTGTGCCTGATGCCGAAAAGACAGCGTCAACCCGATGCACCGAGCCTCGGCCGAGATGACCCCGCGGAGGGGTCGGCCAAGATGACCCCGCGGAGGGCGGCCAAGACACGACCAAGCTTGGGCTGGTTGGGCTCGGCCGGCCAAGCCCGGCGTCGGCCGAGTTCGGTTTTCAAGTCATCCCAGATGCTTAAATTCGATTTTGTTCGTGTTGATCCGCCACGGGTCCATTTACGATTTATCCATCATCAGTCAGTCCCCCACTCTCTAAGCTGCGAGAAGTCATCAGCGAAAGAGAGTATTCATGTGCCGACCGAGAAATCATATTCTAATGTCACCTCGGAGTATTTGTGTTGCAAACTATCTTTATGATATTTTGCTAATTATCCACAACTTTTCTCGTACTTTTAGAACAAATCCTTGGCTTATTTGCATAGTCATTTTCAAGGGCTTCCAATACCTTCTTCTTTCTTCTCTTCGGTAGAACTTACACCTTAAACTTGGTTTACAAATTTCAAACAAAGTTTTGGGAACATGCAAAAGACACGGGGCCGTTGCAGGAGAGAGCTCGGCCACCCTTGCAGGTAGGCCGAGCTTGGCCGAGGCCGGGGGCTCGGTTGGTACCTCAAGGTCGACCAAGACCTCGAGGTCGGCCAAGTCGTGGCCTATTCGATCTTTGCTTTTGTTCTTGTCGTTTACTTTTTACGTCTTGTATTTTCTTTCTTTTCTTTTGTCATTGCTATTTGCTTTTTCATGTTTGCGTTAGGCCAAGGTACCTAAACCATTGACCCTTAGCACACGCGTTTAATGGTAGGCGAGATCAAATCTTGTAGCATCCTTAGGGTGTTCAGTCATTCTAAGTCAAGGTCATTCGGGCTTACACCTAGAGACTCTTCTGTTTGACGGTAGGCAAGGTCATACCACGTACCGTCCCTAGGGGGTGCATTCGAATGTTTAGGCGGATGAGTTCTGTGTATTTTGTGTCAATATTCTGTGTATTCATGTTATTTACACAGGTTGGGATGTGTTTGTGCATTCGAATGTTAGGAGTATGAGTTCTGTGTATTTTGTGTCAATATTTTGTGTATTTTAGGCAAAGATTCTGTGTATTCTAGGCAAACGTTATGTGTATTCTAAATAATGATTATGTGTATTATAGATAATGAATTCCCTGGAGTCATTCGCGTCCGCGTCCACTAACATCGAAACGATGTCGTTTTGGACCAGGGTGCACATTGCTATGTGCACCGTGGTCCACGATATAACGATTGCCACAAACCCTATGGCCTATTGTGCAAAACAATAAATAAATAGGCATTTAGCATCCTCATTCTACACAAGTAAAAAACAGGAACAATTCAATTGCACTACCAACAAAATAGCTTTGAGCTTTCCATAAGAAAATTTTTGCCATGAGATTTTACCTTTCCAATACCATGAAGGAAAAGCCTATACCTTTGAACCATAATTCCCCCAACTCTAAACAAGCAAAATCTGTACACTGATATGTAATAGCCTAAACCGACCACAAAGTTTAAAGGGTTCGTCATATCCTTATGAAACTCGCCACCAGTTATTCGAGTTTCATGTGTTTGTTGATTGTGACGCCAACCTGGGATGATTATGCTCTCCTTCATAAGTAACAATCAACATCGAAGGGTCTTCCAAACATCTTTCCACGTGCTTCCTTGCAGGGCAGCCTCTCATGCTACTACATTTGTAGTATCCTCTGCAAAAGCACAGTCAACGTTTAGCTACTGAAAACATGGGTTTTACATTTTTGTGACACGTTTGGAATGGTAACAGAGGTGTCATCACACTACATAGTTGTTGGCAGAACATGGGTTTTACATAAAAACAACAAAGCTCAGATGTTAGATTGATATATTTATCATATGATATTGTACATGTTTACAGTAAGCCACTTATCCAACGAGGCTAAAACTGAACTCCATGATAAAAACAATAAGGCAGTAACGTTATAGAAATACTTCGAACAGTGACTGTAGCAGCCAACTGTTTTAGTTCTGTTTACAACTAAAAATAAAAATATCAATCTCTGTACCTAGCCAACCCAACACAAAGTGTTCCTAGACATACACACAAAAACAAGAATCATGGGGCAATCCTAGCCAAGTTGGTCCGGCTGTTGACTTGGTAACCACAAGGTTACAATGGAGCGGCCTATTTGACCTTCTTGGTGTGAGGCGATCAGTTATGGGAAACCTAGGATGGTTTACCTCCTTGTGGTCCTTTGCTGGCTAGGGTCATCAGACCGTATTTACCCAGGGCACACCCTCGGGTAGTGGCTACGGGTTTCTCTCGTCACAAAAAAAAAAAAGGAGGATATCATGGATTCAAGGTTTTCATCATCAACTACCAAAATGGAAAAAGTTGAGACTCGATAGAAATAAGCTCAGTCGTTACTTGGGCTGGAACCATTTTATACTGAATGAAACCAAACTTTCACCTCTTACGCTCTTGTGTGTCCAACGAGGCAAGAACGGAATTAATGAAAACGATTTCCATCGAGAAAAGGCATGGCGCTATAACAGAGCTGTTTATTCTTCAACTTACAAGGCAATTATGCAATCAAGCAGCACAATGCAAGTAGAATGAAATGAACTAACATCCTATTTTCCAACATATATCACAATTGAAATGCACTAAGAAAGTCTATTTGAAAGATACCTTGGGTGAGGAGAACCTTTGATTGGCTTCTGGCCGTACTTCCTCCAACAATACTCATCTTGGGGAATATCAGCAAGCTTGTTACTGATAGCAGGAACTTTTATAGATCTTTTTACCCTATGTTTCCTGTCCAAAGGTAATTCCGAATTGTTCATATCGGAAAGAGAGAAATGAACAGCAGAACAAGGCAAGGGAAGTAAATGCAGCTTAAACGAGCATACCTTTTCTTTGAACAGTGGCACCTGCCACTGCTACCACATTTCGTACTTCCATCCTCTCCCCTACCAGAACACCTTTTCTTGCGTTGAAATGTACTCTGATCCCCAGAGCAAGAGGCCCCGATTAAATGAAAAGCACTCCCATCCATATTCGCAACACTCCCGTCAACACTCAGCGAGGATATAAAAGACCGTGTAGTGGACAAGGTAGGTGTGCAAGTAGTGCTATCAAAATTTAGACTAATGCCACTATTGCTGGACTGACGACAAATCATTTCTCCATGGCGATGCTGTTGCTGCTGAAGCTCATACCTCTGTTGTTGTTGAGGGAACCGATAGTTTGTCATTGAAGTATAATGGGGTAATTGAATAGGGCTTTTACCATGTAGGGGGTTCCCCAATGTGAGAGCACTATTCACAGTAGAACTCCTTTCTTGATTTAGGATTTCGAGTGAATTGATTGGGAGAAGGTGAAGGGCTTTGGGGCGATCATCATTTCCAGTGACGGGGTTTTCCAATAGAAATTTCGGGGAGATAGGGGTATGAGTCATGTTGCCCTTTCTCACCCTTGCATGACCCAACTTAGAATTCAGCAGAGAAACAACCCTCTTGAACTTATGCACAGCATCCCCAGATTCAATCAATAACTTTCCATAATGGTTCTCATCATGAGGTTGAGACAACAGACTAATAATCCTATGGCAACTATGTACAGCTGCCTTGTTAGCTTCCTCAATCTCCTCCATCTTAACTTCAGCCCAGAATTTCCTTTTCTTCTATGAAAATAACAACTCCAAATCCCAAAATCTAAGACATAAAACTAAAGAAACTCTGCAACCACTAAAATTCCTTCCATATCTCAAATGTAAAACTTCAACCATCCATTCAAACATACACAAGTAACTAAAATCTAATCTTCTTAACAACACAGTTTTTTTCTTTTCTACTACCTTTATCCAAATTCAAGAAATTGAATTCAACAAAGGAAGCATTTTATCAAACAGAACAGCAGTCTAAAGACCAGTATCAACTATCAAGTGTGTATCCAGAAGAAACTAAACCAAAAACTGAAAAACACAGAAAGAAAATCAATGGAAAAAAAACAGAACCTTTCGTTGGACTTTCGATATGCTCCAAACCCTAGATTCTTCAATATCCATAGGCAGTGTGTGCTAGAGAGAGAAAAACAACAAAAACAGGTGCCAAAGAGAAGATTTTGCTTCAACAATTCACTGAAGTTAGCATTAACAAGGTGTAAAGAACACAAAGATGCAAGCTTTTACACTTCATTTTCAAACTTTAGATAGAGAAGCAGAGCCCAAAAGTAAAAAAATTATTCGGCGGAGTCTGAGTCCCAGGATTCGCAGAGGGGATAAAGAGAATAATAACAAAGGGAAGCACAGAGAAACTGCCATCTCTGTCGCAGATTTCAAAGCGGGGCCCACGTTGGACCTAAACACTCACTCCCTTTCAGAATTTAGTTTGTTTTGGTTGTTAATCTAAATTGCAGATTAATGTAATAATGTAAGTAATTTCATTTTTAAAAATTTTTCTAAATTAGAAACAATTTTGTTTCTTCTGACGTAGGTCTTGTCCTGTCACTTCGCTCACGAGAATCTTACTATGACTTTGCGAGTTGAAGTGATATTATAAAACAACAAATTCTACTTTTTAAGCTTTCACTAATTACGGATAGAAAAATATTATGGTCCTGTTTTGTAAATCAGTGCCGATTGAATTAGAAGGTATAATTAATTAATAATATTACTTAATTGTAAAAAAAAAGTATTTGGTAAATTAACTATTAACTGATAGTTATTTGGTATAATTTATTTTAAACTAATTAAAAATGTTACTTTGAGTAGCATTTTAAAATTTAGTATTTTGGAGTTACAAAAACCTTATTAACCAAACACTTATGTTGATTTTTTTTAACCAAGTCAAACAACTAATAATATCAAATAGGCCAAAATTAGTTGATAAGATAATTATTTACCAAATAGGGCCTATATGTATTCTTACTTCTTACACTTAATTTATACTTTCTCTTACAAATTCTTGATATAGATACTTTTTTGGGATCCACATGACAAAATATCATATCTTTGTTTGTCACATTATGGAGTAAAAGTGAGCGAATATAATTTGGGAGTACATGTAATAGATCGATTTTCAATTAATAATTGAAACAATGAAAATTTTAAATGAATTTTCTTAATCGATCAAAATTAACCGACAAACTAATTATAACTGATATAATTATAATTGACGATTTTTGGTCAGTTAAATATAATTAAAATTTTGTAAAAATGTTACTAAATTTATTTTATTTATTTGACTAATGAATTTTGTAAGAATGTTAAATTTATTTTATTTATTTGACTAATGCTAAAGGGTTAAATTGTTGAAGCAAATACACAATTTCTTTGTATTTATAGTTTTTTTTTTTGAAAATAATATTTATAGTTTATTAAGATTAATGTCCTCAAGCACAACAGCTGTGAAGTGTTAATAGACAATATTTATGTATTATGTTGTGTGCAATTCAATAATCTATTAAAATTAATGTGATGAGTTGTGGGCGTGCAAAATGTAATTTGGCTAAGGTTAGACTTTTTTTTTCCTTTGGATTAGTCTTTTATTTTTTAGTCGGTTTTTAATTTTCTCCTTAAAACAGATATCCGATAGAAAAGGCCAAAAAAATTTTACCTTAATAAACGAAAATGACCTAAAACATAAATATTCGGACAGTTTGATTTTCGGTTGTCGGTTTTCAATCGGTCCAATTTTTTTCACAGACCTAATTGTAATATTGTCATATTTAGTCTTATTTTTTTTATTTTGTCTCATATGTATGGTGAGATTAAAGGTAAAGCCTACTTTGAGAAAGTGTTTGCTGCTTTAATTGAGTTGTTTGATGATTATGTTATCACTTGTAAGTTGTAACCCTATTGTTGTCCCTACTGCTTCTAGTTCTAGTAGTCCTTGTACTGATTCTACACCGTCTGCATCTATCTCAGTTAGGAGGCCACAACATTTATTGAAGTCCCAAATAAAGAAACAAAGAATGGAAAGTGTGTGTGTGTGGGGGG
>CP025650.1:17667747-17709093 GCA_003576665.1 Ipomoea trifida
GGGAGACTAAGTTAGAAAATTACTTGACTGAGGCAATCGTTGAATGATATATAAATATAGCAATGGTTAAGAAATAGAATCCTATGCTTTCCGCCACACCCTTACAAGTGTCGCGGAAAGCCTAGGCCTTTCTATGTCACCCAAATCCGCTACACTTGTACAAGTGTAGCAGATTCTCTTGTACAAGTGTAGTGGATGTGATGTTATGTATTAGTGTAAAACTGTAAATATATTAAAGTCGCTAGCTATTATTTTATTTAAAGAGTCAGACTTGTATGAGATTGTCTAACGGATTAAGATCCGTGAGACAGGTCGAATCTAGCATTGTTGCTTGTTTGAGTCCTGCTAGTGCCCGAGTTGAATGTATCTCACCCGAGGCACACCCATTGCGTCCTCCTTGAGGGTCTTCTTGATTTCATCTTAAGGGCGGGCGAAAATACGACCACCTCTATCATATCTAAATGCAGTCTTGGTCATGCGGTCCGCAACCTAATTTTGCTCTCTGTAGACATGATTAACCTTCACAATCCAATCACACTCAGTCATATGTTTGCACCATCTTCACAATGTTTCCAATGGGTCATGTTTCGCGCACTTTGATTGCATTTAGGTGTGAAAATAGGTCAGGCCCCTTTGTAGGGCCTCTGGCCTGGGCTATTTTGGGCCTAGTTTGGCCTAGCCTTTTTAGTAAATAGGCCAGACTTTGGTCTATTTAGCACAAAATTTATTAAAGGTTGAGATGGCTTAGTTGTAAGTTAATGATTGTTTTTATATAAAAGATTAAGGGATCAAACATTACTAACCATACTATTTATCACAATCCTTAATGCACCTTATATACATTTTAATTTTATCTTTCTTTAACACACCTAAAATATATGTTTATATTTTAATTTTATCTTAATCTAACACACTTTGAATATATAATTATATTTTAATTTTATCTTCTCATTAGAATTAAAATTGTACTTAGTGAGATTTATTCATAATTCTAATTGCATATTAATTGTGAAATTTATAATGTGTTACATGTGACAATAATTATGTTATTTAAAGTGATTATTTAATTGATACACAATATGTTTTGTAATTTAATTATGAAAGATATTTTAAAATAAAATTTTCTTTTTATGAACTATCTAGTCAATGTAATTTAAAAGTTTTAAATGTACATCATTGTATTTAAATTATTTTAAAAATACCTAAAGTTGATCTAAATAAAATAAAAAGTATTTATGAATATAATATTAATAGAGATAATAATTTATTTCAACCATTTCATATTTTTATTTTTCGTCCCCATTGAAAGAAATTTCTAGATCCACTCTTGAAAATAGGTGAGAAAAAAAAAAGAAATAAAAAAGAGACATATGAGAAAATAAAAAATGAAAAATATATCTTCCAACTAAAAATCTAAAAAGACATTTTTCACTAAAGTGAACCGTTTTTTCATTGACCAGAATGAATATTTTTATTTGACTTTATTTTCTTTAAATAACCAAACACAAGAAAATTTGAAAAAAAAAAAAAAAACTTATGAAAGTCATTTTTCTGATTTTGAAACTGACCCTAAATTAAATAAATATGGAGTATATGGATTCACAATGAAATTTACTATTAATTTAAATTTAAAATATGTAATTAAAAATAATAATTAGTTATTATTGTAATAAAATGATTAAAAATTTTGTTTATTTATTATATACGTGACTTGACTCACTTGAGGAGAAAATGAGGTGCAATCATAATGTAATAGGATAAGATATATGATATACACATACCCTACTTCGTAAAAACATTCCAAATTCTCTACCCCATATTGCATTTATCTCATCCAGCATAGTATGCAATTTTGGTCCTACCAGGCAATTTATTAGTTGTTTGCTCGGCACTCTGCACGTAAATTTTACTGTGGATCAAGTAGAAAAATGACGTCATTCAAAATTTTGAAGGCAAATTTTATTATGATTCATGCAAAAATTTCTCTCATTATTCAATTTCATTTTACAGACAGTGTAGTTTTATTACAGTACTATTAGAGTATCATTCTTATTCAACTACGATTTCATTTGACAATATACATTTAATATGTGAGATATGCTATTCAATTTTATTTTATACACAATATAATTTCATTATAATACCACTAAAGTGTTATTATTTCCCTTCAAAAAAAGAGTGTCATTATATTATTATTCAACTATAACTTCATTTGACAATATAGAATGTATCATTCTAATTCAACTATAATTTCATTTGACAATATAGACTCAATATGTGAAGTATGTTATTCAATTTCATTTTATATACACTAGTTTCACTACAATATCATTTAAAAAAAAAATGAGTGCGCAAAACACATAACTACAATTTCTTTTAGGAGGTGTTTGGCAAACGGCCGATAGCTTATAGCTGATAGCTGGTTGGTTTAGCTAGTTGTTCATGGCTGATTGCGTTAACTGGTTTGACCAGCTGGTTGTATTAGCTGGTTATAAAAAACTGTTTGATAAATTAGCTGTTTATTAGTAGCTGATTGAATGTAAATTGACATTTAAGGGTATTATTATTATTATTATTATTATAAAATAACAAATACACCACCCATTTAAAAGTAAATTTCATTGATTTTAAAGGATAAAATAGTCAATATACCCATTGTTCCCAACCAGCTGATACAAAAAGCTACATTCATTAGCTTTTCAATTTTCAGCTTATTGACCCAATAAGCCAAGGCCAACAAGCCATTTACCAAACACTTCAAAATAGCTTATTGGTTGGTCAAAAAGCTAAACTTGGTCAAATAAGCTAAAATTTGACTTATAAGCCAATAACCAAACACCCCCTTAGTCTTTTCATAGAAATGGTGTCGTTTTGAGTTTTGACCATGTTAAATTAGATAACGATTGACACTCGCACACCCCAACAATCAGAATTCGGAAAGCTGCCTGCTTATACATTCACCAAATTCTCGTAATTTTTAATTGTAATTGGAGTCAAAAGAGCTCAATTACTATTAGATTGTTGTGTTTCATTCGCACATGGGAATGGAATGGGAGTGGAATGGAAATTGGAATCGAAATCCGAATGAGTATTAAATACTTTAGTAATGGGTTTCAATGAAAGTATTTTGCATGTTTGGTAGTATGGTAAAATGGAATTATTATTAATAGTTGGGAAAGGGAGGAGGAAGGGAAATGAAACCCTTACTTTATTAAGGAATGAAATTTGCAATTAAAAGCGTAATCAAAACTCATAGTAATGTTTAAAAACATGTCAACCAAACAATAATAATGATTTTGATATCCATTCCTGATAGCTAAACTTCTCAACCAAGCACACCCTTAAATAAAATTTTGAATTTAAACCTTTTTTTTCCATTTAAAAATACAATAATGACTTCACTTTAAATCATGGAATTCAAGTTGTGCTGGTTGGAGAATTTTGTACTTTACTACAATGTTTGATACAAAAATCATTGTTCAAGCGTTAAATATTATATATATATATATATATATATATATATATATATATATATATATATATATATATATGCTTAGGTGAGAACCCTCGTCAAGAGAGAAATAAGAACCATTCACATCGTTTTCAAAAAAAAAAAAAAGAACCATTCACATCCAGATCAACGAATCATATATGATTTAAAAAAAAAAAAAAAAAAAAAAAAAAAAAACAAACAAACAAACAAACAGGGCGGTGACATTTTCGTAAATAACTCAAACTTTGGTGCAAATAATTGTGTTATAAGTGCAAGTAGCTAGTGCACATTTGCAACTAAAAAGTGCAAATAAAATCATTTACAAGTGCACCTACTTTCACTTACAAGTGCAAGTAATTTACCTTGTTAACATCCGTGTACCTAAGTGCACCTAATTATAACGTTAGATGCAACTAGTTATAATATTAGATGCACTTAGTATTGATGCTCAGTGTACATTTTACTTGCACATGTAATACATTTTACTTACACTTGTAATACAATTTACTTGCACTTAGGTTCACTATATGAAACTGTTATTTGCACGTAATACATTTTACTTGTACTTCGATGTTCAATTATTTACAAAAATGCCACCGCATTTTTAAAAAAAATCAGTGTTTCTCATCTGTTAAATTTGGACACGTGGACAAATGACTACGTTCTCATTTCTTTTCTGAGCGAGCAATTCGCACATGAACGCACTCCTACACACACATTACAAATGAGTTAATACCAACTGGGGTTCTTTCAGTATACTTAGAGGATCTCAGTTGATATTAACTCCATTACACATATATGTATGAATATATATATATATATATACCATTCAACATTCTTTCAACCTCTAATATCTTTCACTTTCTTTGGCCTAACAGTACGGTACAGACAAGAAAAACATCCTGTTTTAAAGCCTAAATTGTAATTCAACATTAACAATAACTTCAAACAGAAGTCTCAACAATCTAGAATAAATTCACATAATCACATTCCACAAAAAATTCAGTTTGCAGTCAAAAAGGGGGGAAACTGGAGTCTGCAATAAAAATAATGTAGGTGGTGAAAAAAAATACCCATCACTATAGTATATCTGGCAAAATGAAAGTCATTTTCAACTATCGTCTATTGTTTCCGTCCCCTCCCTCTCTTGGCTGGCTGGGACTCTTGATTGTCTTTTCCACCCACGTCTGATATATCCACTACAAAAGAAAACAGTGCATCATGAGGAGGATGATCAGAAAGCAAATGAATGCAATTCCATTCTTCCATTATTTGGAACTTGTACACAACACCACCACATGGAAATTTTAGAAACATGAGTTTCACAGTTCAGACACAGTGTCATTTGCATTGTATACTGTATGCCATGACATTTAATTCAACTGGGACAAAAAAAAACTAGCAAGGAAAGACTAAAAAGATGTTATACCATCAGCTCCACGAGCCATTAGAGTGAAAAATATATTGTTAAGCTTTTCCATTTTCTTGGCATCTTGAGCTTGGTCAGTTTTGAACTTTATACACTGGGAAGATCGAGGAAATTCATTAAGGAAAAAAAAAAAAAAAAAAAAAACCATCAGAGCAGATCCATCAATATTGACAATTCAGTGATAGACTTCAATTATGCATGGATAAATAAATTGAACTAACCATTTAAGAATTAGAAAAAGTGAAAGTTACATATTCTGATACAGAAGGAGCTGAAATCCTCCCCACCCCTATCCCCACCTCTCTGCCTCTTATGAAATGAGTGAATATGAATAGGAAAGCAACTCCTACGTGGCTAGTGGGTGACATCTAATGATAATACTATGTTTCTTAGTTTCATGTCAAACTCCCATTCGAGATGGTAGTTTATAAGAAGCAGTAAGAAAACCAAAGGGCTAACCCAGCAAACTAATCTCACTTTAATGTTTGTATGTGCTAAAACATTTGGCTTAATAAAATATGCAGACAATGTAGATCAGCATTAATGGCAGACATTGCTTCTCCTATCATACTTGTAACATGTTAATAAATGATTGCATTTTTGGAATCATTAAGAACTCAATCTGGAAAATTGTATATCAGAACTCTGACAGATGATGATAACACAGTAGAAAATAAGCAACTATAAACAAATTCCGCAGAACCCAATAGAAAAGCCAAACAATTTAGGTTTCAAGGGCTCACTAGATTCTGAGGTATCCATCACAGTTAGGTATAGAAAAAGTGAAAAACACCTACAATTTGCAATCGAGCATTCATAAGGATGATAGACGAAGGTAAATGCAGTTACAGGCAACAGCAATATTAACCAGGATAATCAATCAAGAAAAATAATCGAATGTAAATATCACAGACATCCTTTATCAAATTATAACAAAAATAAAAAGATTTTCACGAAACCTCTTTATCGTCGGTGACTTTGAGAACCAATTTACCATCGGAATGCCTGTATTTCATTACATACCGAGTCTGCATCAAAGTGAAGTTCAACCAATTTCTAAGTGCATAAACAATAAAAATTATAAATGAAAACAGTGAAAAATTCAGGAAGAGAAATACCTTTTCAGGATCAGCGCGAAATAGCTGAACAGATTTTTCAACAAAATCATCCCACAATGTGATGTAAACCATTTTGCAGATTCCGATCTGCACGGCACGCTAGAGTATGAGAAATAGGGAATTCCCAGATATCGTCGCCGATGTTTCGAAGTGATGGACAAGTGAGATTTCGGATTTCTGTCCCTTTCATTTTCTGGGTTTTATATTTTTATGCGGGTTTACGGGCCTAGTGGCCAGGACTCAGGAGGGGAAAAATGTGCGAAACATCGGATTGGATCATTGGAATATGTTTTTATTTAAGCAAACAAATAAAATATATATGCCAAAGACATTGTGGTCTAGTGTCATCCGGTGTCCCGGTTAACACTCTCACATGGATGATGAGAGTGAGTTTGAGCTTTAGTGGAGGTAACTCTATTATACTACATTATAATAGAGTCAGTCAGTACTCAAAAGAAAAGAGAGCAATTAACATTTTTAATTTCAGGTTAAAGTACAAATAAGCAATTAACATTTTTAATTTCAGGTTAAAGTACAAATAAACCATTGAACTATCTGAAAAACATCAATTAAGCCATCGAACTCAAATAACTCCCAAATAAGTCACTTTTTTACTTTTTTTTTATGAGTTAATTATATTTTTTGCCCTAGATTTATAGGTATCAGTCCACTTTTATTTCTTTTTTATCGAACATCCTTCTTTACTTATTTTTTATTTTTTTATGAGTTATGGTCAAACATTTATTTAATCAAATAACTTTTTTTTCATTTGATTAAATAAATGTTTGGTCATAACTCATAAAAAAAAGTTTTAAAAAATAAATAAAGATGTTCTGATAAAAAAAAAAAGAAGACTAAAAGTGGATTGTCATCTGTAAATCTACAGCAAAAAATGGAATTAACTCATTAAAAAAAGGTTAAAAAAAAAGGTGGCTTATTTGAGAGTTATTTGAGTTTGATGGCTTAATTAATGTTTCCCAGATAATTCAATGGCCAAAGGCGGTCAAGCGGCATAGCTGTGGTCCTTCCAAATGAGAGGTCATAACTTCAGTAGGTTGAGAAAGTATGTATGAACAGATACTGCATTGTATCAAAAAAAAAAAAAGTTAATCGCTCTTTTTCCCCGGTTTTAGTGATTTATTTGAAGGTTATTCGAGTTTGATGGCTTAATTGTTGTTTCCTAAATTGTACAATGGCTTATTTATACTTTTTTTTCAAATATATTAAGATAGCATGGAGCGATAAATAATATCACTAGTGAGACTATCACAAAAAGCTAGGTAGTCCGTTTCGAGCCGGATATCGGTGAGGTCATGACCCTTGAATCTTGATCCACAAGATACCTCCCCGAACTGCTAGCGCCTCCGCTAAAGATGGGTTTTGTACACACTACAGTGGGCCATTCCATGATACCTTGAACACGTCTTCACCGGAGAAGAGTATGAAGCCGTACGTCGCTGACCCCAACTCCGTTTGCAGTTTGGAATCTACTCTGCAAATCTATCCTAGCTTCTAGGGTCCTTCAAACCGCAGTTGGCGAAGGCGTGTACAGGTCCCAGATAGCATGATTCCTCGCACGCCAAATTTCATGAAAAACGTCCACCTTCTTTGCGATTGCCACGCCATCTGCACCATTAAGCATCTTTGTCGTCCACTGCGTAAAATCCTCACCCTATGTGACCAGCATAGTCAATTGGGAAGAAGACCAAACACAGAGAAAATGGGCATGTACACGGGGAATGCATGACTCCTCTTCATCTACTCCACAAAAGCAGGCATTCTGGTGGCACTTGTTGAAAAATCATTAAAAGGGGAAAAAGACTTGTCCCACATTGCTCTAATAACTTACTTTTTCCCACCTTTTATAAGCCAACACTTTCAAAGAGATTTGGTGGCAATGGAAAGGAAATAAAGGGGAACTATGCACGCACCACCCTGCTCGGTTCAGTTTGCATGCGTGTGAGATGTGGTGTAGCAACCTTTTTGTCGTCGTCGCAAAATTGTTGCAACGTGCTCATATTTAGCAGTATATAAATAACCTTCCCCTCTGCCTGGAGAATTACAAAATCCAGGAGAGAGCAACGTTTATCTCTCTTCAGGTCTTAAAGGCCTTGGAGAAGCATCCACGCTATCTCTCTTCAGGTTTTAAAGGCCCTGGAGAAGCATTCACGCTAATGGGGCAACCAGACAAATTCCTACCTAATGCCAGGCACGAGGGTCATATATATAATTCGATAATGCATCTGCAGCCGTTGCAGCTAAAGAAACGGAGGAAGGAGGGGGACAAGATCAGACAGAAAATGAAAAAGAAGTGTCAAAGAAAGTACGTAGTCAGGAGAGGTACGAAGTCACTCGACTGAAAGAAGAGGGAAGCGAAAGGTATGACGTGGGAACCAACCTGAGCGCCTAGGCATCCGTGTATTATTTTATTTTATTTTTTATTTTTTATTTTTAAAAATTTGTTTAAGTATCTTTTATTTTTTAAAGACTAATAATGTGATACGCTAGGCGGTCGACCAGCGCCTAGCGCCTAGGCGATATTTTTGCAACACTGATTTTTTGATGTAGACATTTTTTTTAAACTCACACAATAAAAAATAATCAAACATTATATGTCAGCGTATAAAAAAGTGAGAGTAAAATTTAAAAATACATAGAAAATCTAAATGCATTACTGAAACAGTGACAGAGTGACGGCAGCGAACTGATTTCTTCAACGTCAAAGTCAATAATTTATCAATCGGGCAAAAAATGTCAAAAGCAAGATAGACTTTTTGCTCCCACTCCTCCTAGATTTTTGGGTATGGAGGGTTGGGAATATCATATCCTTAAGATTGAAGATGGTTTCGGAAAGCATATCAGACCTGCAAAAAGCAGTAGAAGCCCAATCCTGTGTTGATGAGCAAAACCAAACAGAGAATGAAAATGATGATGGGAAAGGGTCATGGAAGCACGCTGCTTTTCATGTGGCCACCACCATAGCTACCCCTGCTGCTTATGCTCCGCTTCCCTTTGCCGTTGCTTCTCTCGGCTGGCCTTTAGGTAATTCATTCATTCATTCATTCATCCTTCTCTAATATATATGCAAGTCAATTTTCTATGTGATTAAAAAAAGAATTTGAGAGAGAGAGGGGAATTTGATATTAGTTCAAGACCAAAAAAGTCAAATTACATATACAGTACTACTAACTCAATATCTGTCAATACATTGCTTTTTAAATCTATTTAAGCACAAAGAGTCACTACGCCCACTGGAGTTCGAACCTGTGACAACACTTATATAGTCGGTTAGTTGAATTAGTATTGTTAGGCACAGGCTGGTAAAGACCAAGTTTAACAATGGGTGGTTAGAGAATTGTTAGGGGGAGGCTTGGAGGGCCAAGTCCAACACCTATATCTCAAAAATGTGACCAGAAGTAAATTTGTATTTTCGCTACGAGCTATAACTTTTAGTGAAGCGATAAGCGCTTGATCTAACAAATGGTACGAGAGTCGGTCATGGTTGCGCCTTTGCAACAAGTTGTAGTTTTTGGCGTAGCCGTGGTAAGCGTTTGATCCTAACAAGTGTGATTGTTGATTTCGTATTTAAGTTAGTTTTTCTAGTAGACAATTTATAGATATGAATGCTAGTCATGTTTTATGCTGATGGCTCGAACTAGTAGTTGCCCTCACTGTAATTTTAATTTGATGCTCAAAAAGTAACAAATTCTGTAAGCCCCATACACCCTAGTGGCTAGTGGAACTTTTGAACTATATATATATGTTAATCTTGGTCTGAATCATTGTTTGGGTTTAATCTTTAGTGTCACTTATTATTACTACTACTCTGGGGTATGGTTATGATGTTATTGCAATGGAATTAATTCAGGAGTAGCTAGTTTAGTAAGCGGGACACTGACCACTTGGTATTCCAGTCTACTAGTTGCGTCGCTGTGGAAATGGGATGGGAAGAAGCACACCACATATCGGGACCTTGCTCGAAGTATTTATGGTTGGTATTTTCTCAATATTGTTCGGTTTTCATGAATTAGGCCATCCTTATATGGAAATGGTACTTTATTCCACCAACTCCACTATGAATCTATGACTACTGGTGTATTTTATGGATTCTAACTATAAGCTCTCCCTTTTAAATCAATCGGAAGCTTATCTTTACATTGTTAGATTTTGTTAATATTCAGCTGATCAAACCAACTAACACAATCAGCTATCAACACTTAATTATGAGCTTGTCTTTGTCTTCAACTTTAGTGTGCAAGCATAAGTGCAAAACACTTCTTTACAGATTTAAGTGAGTGCTTCATTGGGATAGACTGTTCTGTGCATTTGTTCATAAATGAAAGTTACTAAAGTTTGAGGTATGTTGCCCATAATCTGTCTTTTCTGAACTTGAAGGATCATGGGGTTTCTGGTCTGTTGCATTTTTTCAGCAGGTGGCTTCCCTTGGCAATAATATTGCCATTCAGATTGCTGCTGGAAGCAGCCTTAAGGTAACTTTGCATCTTTGTCTTTCTTCATCATATCGTTCCTTTCTTTCTGTTCCCTAATCTTAAGTGATTTTACTTGATGTTATCTCAATAACTTGTCCTTAGTAGATGTGTTACAACTTACAACTAAATCATGCTCTTTGCAGGCAATATACAAGTACTATCACCCTGATGGAAACCTAACTTTGCAGCATTTCATCGTTATTTTTGGAGCTTTTGAACTTTTTTTGTCTCAGCTTCCAGACATTCATTCACTGAGATGGGTAAATGCTCTGTGCACTCTCAGCACCATTGGTTTTGCTGGTACAACCATCGGTGTATCAATATATAATGGTAAGTTACAGCACGTACCCTTAACGATCATTTAATTTCAAGCCCAGCCTTGTTGGAAAACACCCTGGCTTGAGCTGTTCGTTTTAAAATTTAATCTTTCTAGGAAAGAAGGTTGATAGAAGGTCAATCAGATATCGTGTTGAGGGAAGCTCATCTTCTAAAACATTCAAGGCCTTCAATGCTCTTGGGACAATCGCCTTTTCATTCGGAGATGCAATGCTTCCCGAAATACAGGTAAAAATGTATAATCACTCATTCTTTTTGGGATGCAAGTATAGAAAACTTTCACTGGACTTGATTGGTTTCCCTGTCAAATTATATTGTTTTTCCAGAGTACAGTGAGGGAACCTTCGAAAAAGAACATGTATATGGGTGTTTTAGCGGCGTATAGCATCATCGTTTTGTCTTACTGGCAATTGGCCTTCTTTGGGTATTGGGCATTTGGTTCAGAAGTTCAGCCTTATATTGTAGCTTCGCTTACTTCTCCAAAGTGGACAACCGTAATGGCCAACATTTTTGCAGTGATTCAAATATCAGGATGCTTTCAGGTATTACAACTTTTTTACATTTTTTTGGTGACATGAGAAACCTAGCCACTCGGGCCGGTTTTTTTATTTGCGTGACCATGTGCTGTGCTGGTAAATAAGTGATAATATTACGGAGTAAAATTTCTTTTGAATAATACATAATAGAATTTAGACCAGACATGAAAACTTAATTTTGAGTCAATATAATTACAAATACATATACTAATTATTGGGCCAAGACTGGACTAGAAACCCCCAAAATTTTGGGGCAATGTGCTGTTGCACATCTTGCACGCCCTAAAATCCGGCCCTACCAGCCACTACCCGAGACTATGTACTGGGACACTGGGTAAACCCTACCTTGTGACCTTAGCCAGTAAGGTATCACGAGAAGTAAATCAGCCTAAATTGCTCAAAGTTCAATGGCCAATTAAGAGGGTTAGATTCGAACTAGTGATGTTGTGATGTCTGAAACTTATGCCGGAATATCTGATCTGATGTTGTGAATCTTTGTGTGTTAGATATATTGCAGGCCAACATTTGCATATTTTGAGGAGAAAAGCAATGGCGGCTCGAGTGTCCACAAGTATATGATCCGCCTCGCTTTCACCAGTCTCTACATGGGGCTAATAACACTGGTAGCTGCAGCAATGCCATTCTTTGGGGATTTTGTTTCCATATGCGGAGCTGTTGGGTTTACGCCGCTAGATTTTGTGTTCCCTGTGTTGGCACATCTAAAAGCAGGGAGGTGGAGTCGCCGGAATTCAAAGCTCCGGCTGCCGGTAATTGTCATCAACGCCGCAATCGCCATCTGCTTCTCAGTTGTTGCCGTTCTGGGTTGCATTGGTGCAATCAGGTTTATCATATTGGATACTAAAACTTACTCATTCTTTCATGATATGTAGCCAACTGGGCATTGCTAGCTCTAGCAAATTTTATTAAGCACCACAGAATGAGTTTTATTTTAGTTTACTGAAGTATCATTTTTATTACATTTCATGTACCTAATTTCATTTTATACACACAATAGGTTTATTATAGGTTTATTATAGTAATATTAAAGTATCATTTTAATTTCAAAACATTTTCATTTGACAATATACATAGAAAAATACTGGTGTAATCTCATTTTTTATTCTCAACTTCTATTCCCTGTCACTCGTTCTTAAGGTAGACATTTTTCCTGGGATTTAAACAATAAAAATAACATATTCTTATTTGTCCCAACTCACATCATGGAGTAAAAGTGAGGAAGTAGAATTTGTAAGTACATATATAATTTATATACATATCTAAATGAGCTCTGTTATTATTTTTTTATTTAACCTACAATAGGTTTATTATAACAACAATTTTATAATATGTTCATTTGACAATAGAGATATCTGTATGAGTTATGCTCACTTCTTGCTATTTAATTTCATTTTTATACAAATAATATGCTCATTGTAGTAATATTAAAAAATATATATATATATATATATATATATATATAAACTTGAGCTAACCCAATCCTTGAAGGATGGGGTTTACAAGCTGATGTGAAAAATAAAAAAGTCTTTTTTTTTTTTTTTGCTTGCCCGGGTGTTTGCAAAAAGGCTGAAAAGTGGCAGTTTTGTACTTCTTAAATTATTTAAGTGTAATATGAGATTATTTTAAATGTGTGTTAAGTTATATGGATATAACGAAAATATTTAGAAAATTATAAATTTAATAATATGAAAGTAAGAACTAATTTATTTTTGTTAAAGACCTTGTGGTCTATTGGCACTTGGGGTTGTATGGTGTGTTCAAGCCTCAGTGGAGATATAACATATACTACATTGTAACAGAGTCAATAATACTAAAAAAAGACTTAATTTATTCTTAAAAATGAGATATTTTTATGGGATAATAATAACTTTATTACCATGATTTATTATAGAAGTTCACACAGCTAGACAATAGTACACCCTGTATTTGGCTTTGCTCTTGTGTTGCATTCTATCCTGCTGCCACGTTATCCACTTTACTACATTTTATTAAAGGAGTTGGTAATACGGAGTATATTTTATCTATTTCCTGAAATTGGGACTTGAAAAAATAAATGTAAATAATGTGGAGTTAGGATGTGGCGTACCAAATTTCAGCAATTCTGGTACACCTATTTGATAACAAACTATTTTCCCCAACTTAAATAATTTTCGTCTCAAACTATTGTTGATGCTTGGCTAGATTTATAATTAGTTTATTAAGAATAAATATTTTATTATGGATTAGATGAATATTATAATTGTGAGTACTATTGATTTTATTAAAAGATATATACGTTCCATACTTTCTTTATCTGCTGCTACACAAAGAGTCAATACCCTACCACTGGGTTTTGGTCCTACCTTCCCTCAATGAGAGCTATAGACTGAGCACAAGGTAAAATATAAATATATTACTCCATCTGTTTCATTTTATGTATATGGTTCAGTTAACGAGGGTTGACTGAAGTTACTTTTTATCTAATTTTTCATAATATTAAGTTTAATATTAGTATACACAATTTATATATTTAGAAACTACACTAAAAAGACTATTAAACACAAAAAATCAAATTTAAAAATAAGTAAAAAAATACTAAAAAAATACTAAAAAAATAAATAAAGAAGAAATAGTTAGTTTGACGAATGAATAATAAGTAAGATATATAAAATGGAACATAGAAAGTAATTTATTTTCAAATAAAAATTTGATATACTTAGGGTAACTCTCTTGTGAGAGGACCTATGTGACGAGTCGGGTCTATATGATGGATAGTGTAATACTAACTAGCAATAAATTGATTGTTACTTTTGAAGAAAAATGTAATATTTATGTGATAACTGTAATACTTTTTAAGAAAAATATAATGTTCTTAAATCAAAATATAATATTTAGACGTTGAAGAGTTATTTATGTGAAAAATGTAATACTAATCATGATAAATTAATACTACTATATGGTTAAACCAATTAACACAATCAACTATCCGTTATCCACTAACATAATCAATTATCAATTATAAACTAATAGTTAATTATCCGATTGTTATGCCATAGACCCAGATCCACCTTGCAAGGTGGACCCGGGTCCAAAACGGCGTTGTTTTGAAGTAAAATGACGTTGTTTGAATTAAAAAAAAAAAATTAATTCCTTGTCGCTAACTTGTTGTTTGTCTTCAGTTCCTCTATATTCATAATTTTTGAACTCTATATTCACAATTTTAGAACTTTATATTCACAAATTTAGAACTGAAAACTCACAATTTTAGATTTCAATGTACAAAACTACATAACTCAATATTCACAATTAAAGAACTCTATATTTATAATTATAGAACTCTATATTCAACTGTAATCCAGATGCGCGTTTTGGACCTAGATCCATATTGCAAAGTGAACTCGGGTCAATAGCATAATTCGCCTTAATTGTCAAACACCTCAATATAACAAATTCATATTGTATTTTATGCTTATGCTTATTTTATATTGTGTTTATATTTTTAATCAACAACATATATTACATGCAACAGATTATAACAACTTCAAAACTGATCTGATTTGTGTTTTGGAAGGAAGTTACTGAATATTCATATTTATCCTTTCATCAGTGTTAAATTTAATAGACATCTAAGATCAAAGACTAAAATAATCACTAAACAAACAATTTTAAGGACTGAATGATTAAAATGATCACTAAACAAACAATTTCAAGGACTGAATGAGGTCACAAGTATAACTAAGAGATTTAATTTGGATTAAATAATATTTGGAGTGTTATTGACTATTTCTATACTTGGAAAAATCAAGAAATGAAGGGGTCGGCTTTCTCTTTCTAAGCATAGGGTTTTGGAGTCGTCGTTTCTCTCAAGTTTCAACTTCTTCTGCAATGCGGGGTGGGGGTGGGTATCAGTACGACTCTTTCCTGTCCAGTTCAGCCGCTGCCGACATCTCCGGCCGGGCCCCACCCACGACGTCATCCTCCTTCGCTCCGTTGCGGCCATGGCGCGAGCTCTTCGCCCGCCCATCCTTGTACTCCATTCCGCGCAACATCGCCGACGTCACCGATCGCCTCCGCCGAAATCTCAACTATTTCCGCATGAACTACGCCGTAACGATGCTCCTCATACTCTTCCTCAGCCTCCTATGGCATCCGCTCTCCATGATTGTGTTCTTAGTCCTGTTCGTCGCCTGGTTCCTGCTCTACTTCTTCCGCGACGGACCGCTGGTGATATTCAGTCGCACGGTCGACGATAGGGTTGTGATTGTTGTTCTCGGCGTGCTCACGGTGGTGTGCTTGGTGCTCACTCGCGTGTGGCTGAACGTTCTGGTGTCGGTTCTGATCGGAGCGGCGATCGTTGCTTTGCACGCGGCGTTTAGAGTCAACGATGATCTTTTCCTCAACGAAGATGAAGCTGCGCAGGGCGGATTGCTCTCTTTCGCCGGTGCGACGAGTTCCACGCAACCCGCTCGCACTAGGGTTTGAAATCTTCAAGTCCAGTCAAGTGATTTTCTGAGCATTTCAAGTCCAGAAGGCTCAAATGATAGGAGTGAAGTTGTAATTGTAAGCACTCATTGTAGATACAGTATTTTGAATGCACAAACTTACATTTCAAGTGATTTGATTGCAGATCAACTCAATAATGATTCATCTCAGTGTTCAAAATTTATCCAATATAGAAACTCCTCTGTTTTTTACTCCAATAACATTGCATATCAACATGATAGTAACAATATCAAATGCATCTCTAAATTATTGAAGTTAGAGTACAATTGGAATAGAAACACATTCCAGAGAGCAATTCAAGATGCCAGATTCTGCCTTGCAATTTAACATGCTGGGTCATGGGGTCAAGTAAGTCATATTTTATGCCCAATGGTATGTTCTTGCTCGAATTGGTAGTTACCCTTGCTGGATTTTGATGCACAAAAAATAACAGTGTCTGCATACTTGATGCCTGGTGGGTATTAAGCCCATAAACCCTAGTGGAACTTTTGAAGTATGTTAATCTTACTCTGAATCATTGTTTGGTCTAATATTTAGTGTCGCTTATTATTTCTCTGGTGAATGGTTATGATGTTATTTCAATGGAATTAATTCAGGTGTAGCTAGTTTAGTAAGTGGGACACTGATCACTTGGTATTCCAGTCCAGTAGTTGTGTCGGCACCTTGCTCAAAGTATTTATGGTTGGTATTTTCTCAATATTGTGTTGTTGACATTGTTCAGTTGTCATAAATGATGCCATCATTATATGGAAATGGTGCTTTATTCTCTGAAACTGTACTCCACCTCGACTATGAATCTATGACTACTGGTGTATTCATAGACTTGTGTGGATTCAATTATAAGCTTTCTTTTTAATCAACAGGAGGCTTATCCTAACATTGTTTGATTTTGTTGATACTGCAGTTCTATAGCCAGTCCAGGTGACAGTGGTATACTGTGATATAATTACAGTCTTATCTGAAATACTTAATTGACTTAATTCTGCTCATCTTTGTCTTCCACATTAACATGCAAACATAAGTGCAAAATACTTAACAGATTTAAATGAGTGAATGCTTCATGGGGATTGGTAGTGTCTAACTGTTCTGCGGATTTGTATATAAATGAAAGTTGCTGATGTTTGGTGCGTCTTGCCTATAATCGTCTTTTTGAACTTGAAGGATCATGTTGTTGATTTTTTTCAGCAAGTGGCTTCCCTTGGCAATAACATTGCCATTCATATCTCTGCTGACTCTTTGTCTTTCTCTGTGATATCATTCTTTTCTTCTGTTCCCTAACCTTAAGTGATTTAACTTCGTGTTATCTCAATAATTTGCCCTGGGTAGATGCGGTATGACACTTTCATGCTCTTTGCTGGCAATATACTAGTACCATCACCCTAATGGGAACCGAACTTCACAGCGTTCATTATTTGTGGAGCTTTTGACCTTGTTTTATCTCAGCTCCCAGACATTTATTCACTGAGATGGGTAATCAATCATTGTGTTCAGGGAAGCTCATTTTCTTTCTAGAGCATTCAATGCTCTTGGGAGAATTGCATTTTCTTTCATAAATGCAATGCCTCGAGCAATACAGGTAAGATGTGTAACCACACATGTCCTTGTCATTTTCTTTCCAATATCAGTATAGAAAACTTTGATTGGAGGGTAACATCACCCCTTTGTCTTACCGGCAATTAGCTTTCTTTGGGTATTGGGCATTTGGTTTAGAAGTTCAGGTTTATATTTTAGCTTCTCTTCTCCAAAGTGGAAAACTGTAATGGGCAACATCTTTGCAGTGATTCCAATATTACAACGTTTTTACACTTGTGAGACTTAAATTGGAAGAATTGTTAGTGATTGTCTGAAACTTATGAAAGTTGCAGTGGGGCCTGTTATGCTAGATCTAGAATATGTGGTTTCTTTGCACAATTAATCCTTTGTCAAGAACATCTCAAGAGGATCATTTGCACATACTTAAATTTCTGATCTTCTGAATCATTATATCTTAGATGTATTGCAGGCAAACATTTGCATGTTTTGAGGAGATGATGCCATCATCCCTGTCTATTCCGGCTCGCTTTCATCTCTCTCTACATGGGGCTAATAACTCTCTAGCTGCTGGTAATTCTGGGTAGCATTGATGCAATCAGGTTTATCATATTAGATACCAAGACTTGCTCATTATTTCATGATAATTGGTATGTAGTGAAATATCCCTTGTATTCCATTCTATTCTGCAACCACGTTATTCACTCTCTAGTACGATATTACATTTTATTAAAGCAGTTGGTAGTACGAAGTATATTTTATCAGTGTCCTGAAATGGATATTTGAAAAAGAAAAATGCAAAGTGTAGTTGGGATATTGCTTTCTGAATTTTGTCTAAATCTCACCGTATGTGGTACAGCTTGCAGAAAGTATCAAACTATTCCCCCCCTATCCCCCTAAAATTATCTCTTAATATACATCTCATATGACAATAATCTTTATTTATTTTAATTTTTATACATAAGATGGATGGGAACACCCCGCAAAACGACCTAGACCTCTACTTGTTATATTGTGAACACAGCTCTAAATTTTTTTATCTATTTGTTTTTTTTTTTATTTTTCTTTTTGTATAAATAAAATTAATGTATAAAAAGATATATCATTTAAAAGCTTTAATTGAGATTTTTTAAATGACGTATTCATTTGGATAGCTCAACGGATGAGAGTTGCTGAAAAATAAAGTAAAAAGAACATGGTCATTTTTATAAATATTGTAAATTTAAAAGTTTACAATAATTATAAAATGAGAAAATAACACTTTTGTCCGCTTAAATATATGCTTATAGTGTTTTCACTCCTGAATTACTCATGTATTCACATTATTCTCTTTAATTATTTTAAAAGTAGTGATTTTTTCTTTTCTCTGGCATTTTGACCCTTAATACACGTACTACGTATCACCCTTAGACAAATGGTCAAACAGAGAGGATCAACCATTGTTTAGAGACATAGTTAATATGTATGACCTTCCACAAGTCTAGACAACTGTTAAAACAGTTGCCATTTGCTAAGTTTTGGTACAATACCAACTTTCACATTTCCCTATAACTCACACCATTCCAAGCGATGTATGGACTATGGGTCTGTCCTAATAAAAAAAAATTCGGCAGTATTATCATTGTCTCAGTATTAACAAATATTAATTAAAAAAATCTTAAGAGATGAAATAAATTCAGCCAAAGATCAATGGCAAAGTATTATCAAATGGTGGCAAAAGAAGATCAAGAAAAAAATACCTTTATCAACAATTGAGCAATAAGACAAAAATGCTAGAAGATAAAAATAATGTAAGATAGTAAAAATAAAGACTTTATTAGATCGTATCTTATTGTACTTGATGTAATAATTAAGTTTGAAGACTTTTGTGTAACTTATTAGTTAAGTTTGAAGACTTTTCATGTAATAGTTATCTCTTAGGAATTGTAAAAAATTTGTAAGTTTCCTACGGGGTTTTCTATATAAGGAACCTCTTTGTTAAATAAAAACATGAGATAAGTTATCAGTTAAGTTCAAGTTCAATTGAGTTCTTGTGTTTTCTCATGACTTTCTAAACTTTCTTTCTTCTATAACCAACTGTCAAAAGTATAAACATACTACCCAAAGAAGAGAAAAGCTCTAGAAAAATAGTGTAGAAATATTAGGAAGATCTGTGGAGAACTCCCAACTTCTAGCCTATATCCCGAAGTGTTGAGTGAGTAGTCAAGGGAACAGAAGAGCAGGAAGGGTTGAGTGATCCAGTGACTTAAGACGTCTATACAAAGTATGAGTTACTTGATTGCATCGTTTTGAACCATAGTCCACTGTAAAATTTGCCTCTAATTGAAGGGGAAGAGTGGTAAATTCAATTATTAGGGTTGCACAGCCATCCCACTTGCGCTGTGGAGTTTGTTATCAAGCTTCGTCATATTCCATTTCAAATTGTATTTTTTCAGTTTGTGGATGATTGGATTATTATGTGCTTTGAATGAATCTCTTATTCCTTTTCTCCTTTCTTCATGGTTGGATTAGGCTGTGACATGATTCATCTCAGTGCTCAAAATGTATACAATGGAGAAAATCCTCCATTTATTACTAAAATAACAAATGCATATCAACATGACAGTAACAATATCAAATGCATCCCTAAATCGTCAAAATTAGGGCACAATAAGAATACGAATACACTACAACACTCGTTGAAACCCATTTCAATGAGCAATTCAAGATCAAACTCCTCAACAATGCAAGCCAGATCCTGCCTCACAAGTGAACATGCTGGGTCATGGTCAAGCAGTTCTAAGGTATCCCTTCTGTTTAGTTGAAAGCCTGTGAACACTAAAAAGATAACTGAAATGTATGTTATAAAAAAAAATAAAAGTATCTTCAAGAAGGAACCCGACGTCCATATGCCAACACCATCACGAAATCCTTGGCTGATGAACCGATTTTGGCGGATACTCTTTCAGGAGTAGTCATTTGAAGCCACAAATCAACTAAGTTATTCAGCTGTAATGTGGGGGCGATTGATTGCCCCATGCATCTAATTTCAACCTGCATATCAATCAACAAACAATCAGCACAACGTAAAATTGGAAGTTACAACTACAGATTGTCTACCATCTTATCGTTTGTGCATCTGCTGTTAGTGAGTGCTTTCCAGAATAGCTTTGATATTTAAAGGCAGAGGGCAACAGGAATATGACTGAAAGATGGGTAGGGGGTTACAAAAAATGCTAAACCTCGTCAATAAACTCATGACCACAAAGAACCTATTCATTTGGCCATTGCATTTTTATTTTTATTTTTGGTTAGACCACGAGGTGTCTAAAAAGCCCATAACATACTCAGACTAATCCCGTTCGCACCGGGCAGGCCCAATTAAGGGACAAAGTACTTGCCATATTGGTTTTTCCATACAAGAGGGGGTTTTGAACTCCCGTAAGAGATGAGAGTGCACGGCCACTCCCGTCAACCAAGCTAGTTAGTAGTTACCATTGCATTTGCTTTTAAATAATATACTTCTGAAAATAGTGTTTCAAGTTCCAGTGATACAAATCAATTTCCATTCAAAATCTAACTAAATGCAACAATAAGTCTGACTAGTCATTTGACTATTGCATTCACTTAGGCAAAAACATATCTGATAATAGACTTGTTAAAGCTAAGTGATGCAATCAATGTTCATTTAAACTTTAACCAAATGCAATTACGTCTGATTGCTTAAAAAGATTAGCAGAATCAGTTGGGAAAAAGATTAGTTACTTACCTCATCCTCACTCTTCAGATCCAACTTCCTCATCAGGTACTTTTGGATGAAAGAAACTGGAATGCTCCCATCCCTGCCACAAAAATGAAACAAGTATAAAACCAAGCTCTCTACTATGTTCAAATCAGTGGCTCCCCCAGTAGCCCCCGCATATAATATATGGGTACATAAATAGAACCATCACTCTCAGAGAATAACAATGATGATACATTCCAAATACAAGGATACTAATTTATGAATGTCTTCATCAAGAAAATGCCAGGTGGGAGCTTTATACACCAAAGCAGAATTAAATCAATGGTGTAGTATCACATCGGAAATGAAACTAAAAGATTTCCTGCCGCAAGCAGGGGGAGTGGGAAGGGGATTTTACTCCATTTGAAGAAATGAAGATGCAAGAAAACAAAGAGAAACAAGAATTAAAAGCACATAATGCTTCATTCCTCATGCTTCAGCTTTGCAAAATTCATCTTATAAGAGAACATGTGTTTTTTTATGGATTCAAACTTCAAGCAATCAAGAAAAGTTTCATGGTTTTACAGTTTTAAAGAACTGCAGAGGCAACTTCAACACTATAAGCATACACTGATGCTTATGATCTTTTCTATGTGTTGGCTGACTGGATGGATCATAGAAGGTGCAAATAGTGCTTCCCCTACTGTGTCCACTTCTATCCTTTGATAGCATGAAATTTCCCAGATAATGATACAAAATTAGGAAATAGAGAAGAGATAGAAGTGAGAATGGATCTAGAGCACTCACTTTATTCTTAAGTAGCTTGCAGAAATCTGGGGCAAGGGTGCTTCTCCTTCCCTGAACCAATGACATGGAGTATTAGACACCAACGAAAGAAGAAATAAAATAAATTAATAAATACATTTTTTTCTTTCCAAATATATAAATCTACAGAATCAGAGAGGTAAAAGTAGATTCTCACTGGTTTGCAGAGGCCACTAGAGAGAACCAAATTGGAGTACTCCTTTCACATATAGGAGTTGCTGCATCAAGCACAACTTGTGGTGAAACATTGAAGTCGCCAAATTTTGATGCCTTCTTTTGAATTCTTCGTGACTTTTTAGGTTTTTCTGATTCTGGAGGAGCATGATCACTGTTATTCTTTTTGTCTTGAACATTTAATTTATGTCCATGCTCTTTGACTTTGCGGGTTTGTCCCTCGTTGTCAGCTACATGTGATTTGACAGAACCTTGTGAAATAGATCTTGAAGACTTGCTCCTATTTGCAGCTTCAACCAAACAAGTTAGGGGCTTCCACAAATCAACTTTCCCTTCCCACTGTTCTGAACCATTCTCTGTTTCTTTATCAGGCTTATGATGGTTAGATGGCTCAGCATTAGAAGAGTTCTGGAGGGAAAAAACAATGAGAAACAGAATTCCTAGACACAATGATGATGGGAGAAAAAAATAAAAAAAGAAAAACCACAAGAAATCGCAATGCAAGGCACAATACCAAGCATCTAAACTACAAGCCTTTACCTGTCTTATATTCTGGGCAAACTTGTTCAGGGTCTCTGGTGAGCTAGAGCTATCAGGCTGATCTTCACTTGAACCTTCCTCATTTTTTATAGACTTCTCAATTGAAAAATTGGAACCTCGTAATGATTTTCTTGCAATGGATTTTGATCTTCTTCCTGTCATACCAGTGTGGGTAGAAACTCTGGGTGTACTAACCACTAATGAAGAAAGAGATCTCTCCTTTCTCCTCACTGGTAATGAAACTGAAGGTACAATTTCAGGTGCCTGCACCTTCTGCCTCTTATAAGGGAAGATCTTTGCCCTTACATCTTGCAAATTATGATCCGCTCTGGAAACAATATATTGCACCAGTATTCATAAATTTCCTTGGTCAAGTTTCACTTTCTATAGTCCCAATTTGTGTTAGCTAAAACCAGAAGAACCAGAACAAACTTCATGCTTTGGAACACATGATATCAAAAGAGATCTTTTTTTCTTTTATGGGAATTGGGGTAATCATAGTGGATTATCAAAACAGCTCAGTCATTCACTACAACTAACATTTCTAAGTGAAAGAATGTCTTAAAAGGTATTCACAGATTGGATTTTGAAGTAGGGGGTTATGGGAGCAAAAATAATACATATGACTGCTGTATATTATTACTTAATATCATAGCGAACAGCAAGCCTACTAGCATGGCTCCCATCCAGGCTTAGATTGCAATAATAAATAACTTATAACTAAAGAAGTGCATGAAAACTATCCATTTTTGCAAACAAATAAAGTTTCCAAAGAAACAGGCATAATCTGACTCATTGATTACAAAGATAGACATAGAATATCAACATTTCCTTGTTGCAGGGAACTAGATGCAAAGTACCTTAAACCCCCAGAACTATTCCAGAATTTTCGCAGAATGCATCAATACAAACTAAAAAAGATAAGAGCTACAAATTAATTGATTTTCTTTCATTTTCTTAGTTCAATGTCATACTGTAGCAGATGAGAAATTGAAAAATCTCAGAGCATGGCATTTTCACTGAGTACTTGAGCATGCATTTTCATGTTAAGGATGGAAAAGAAAGAGGTAGCTAGAGCTGTAGAAAGAGTCTGACCTCAGTTTCTCAACTGGGGCACAACCTAAATCAATGTTGCATATTGGGCAACAATCCGTCTCCTCATCTTGAAGCTTCTTATAAATGCACTTCCTGCAAACTATGTGAAGTTCCAAACAGACTGTCAACAAAAGGTTTCCATCCACAAGATATTCAAGTTGGCAAAACAAAGTCATAAACATCTATTTAATAAAATAAAAATGACAATCATAAACCATTAACCTCAGGCACATATTTAAGCATAGAAAACGAAGACAAAATAGCAATGGAGCATGATTTCTATAGGATAACAAAGTGACTTCGATTTGAAAATCATCAGAATCTAATTATAAAAATAAAATAAAAAAATTAGAAAGCTAGTATATTCTTGGCCAAACTTCTTTAGCACTAATTTAGCTTCCAACATGTATAATAACCTTCAAACAACTACATAAAATGTACACAGAATGGCAGAAACACAAACACATTAAAAAAAAAAATCCTTTAACCAAAAAAAGAATGCTTCTAAAAAGTTCAGGTTGTAAATTTCTCAGCTAGACATTCTTCTACGAAGCATTTATCGCATTAATCAGATTGATGAAGCAGATAACTCATATCATTAAAAAAAAAATCGTGACCTCAGTCATTCTGAGAACTAGAACGCAATCCAAGCATAACAGATTAGAAAAGCAAAATAGAGCAACCAGCATCATAACCGACAAACACATAACAAAAAAATTGACGCAATTCGACACAGGAATACACCGCGAACGAAATCTGAAGCACAAGAGAGATCGAGCGTGAGCGAGAGAGAGACTCACACGTATGGAGGCATTCGGAGATAGTGGTGGCATCTCTGAAGAGCTTACGGCAAAGAGGACATGTCATGCATGCCGCAATCGTCTCTCTCCTCACCTTCACCACTAGATTCGACATATCCTCTTCTCCAATAACCTCTAATTTCGTGAAAAACTGTAGAAGCCGGACGTACTCAGGCAGTGCATGCTCGAGACATGGGATTTACGTCCAGTCCCCTCCCTTCACCTGCTGCATTAAACTGAAACACAGAATCCGCAATTACAGCGATATACAATGACACATACGAATAGATTGGAGGTTGTATCGATGATGAGAAGCTGGGAATCTGTGGATTAAGTTTGATTTGGGAAGAGCAACGCGAGTTGATGATTGGTGGAGGGGAAGGGGGTTGCGTGGAGTCGAAGATGATCTGTGTTGAGAGTATTTGTATGAGGCGACTGGCGAGGGGTTGGGTTTGGGAGTCGAAATCGAGAGAAGTTAATGTTCAAACTGGCATGAACGGAAATACAGATTCTTAGCTTTATACATTTCTTTTCCTCTTTTCTTTTTTTGATATCAATTAATATTAATAATGTATTTCTTTATTTTTGCTAAAATTCTCAACTCACCGAGTCGCCCAGGCAGAATGCGTTTGAAGCGCTTTTTCGTTGGTCGTACAACATGATTCATACCTACATTTCACAATTTAATAAATTTATGCGTCTATTTTTTTTTAAAAACATTTATGATTTTTACTAGTTATTCTTATGCACGATGCGCCAAAAATAGGTGCCCAATATTAATATTTTATATTAAAATTTTATTAAATTTTAATATAGTAAATAATAATAATAATAATAATGTAAAATATTTTTATAAATTAGATATTTATATTTTAAAAAATAAGTAACATATAACTCTAATATTTAATGTGTATATATTATTATTATTATTGAAGAAGATAAGAAAATAAGAAAATATATGGTGAATTCATGTGCATAGTCACAATAGTGGAAAAGATAACGGAAGTTATAACGGTAGGGGTATATTTGTCCAAAATATTATGTAGTACAACTTTTATAGCATAATGTACAAAAAAATTTAACAGAAAAAACGGACATAAATGAGGGGTATAACATTCATTCACATTTAATTATGTTTTTAGATTAGATAAGATAATAAGAGTATGTTTGGTTCACAGAATAGAATATGAATGGTATTCTATTGTTTGATTCGTTGGAAAAATAAACTTTATTAATGTAATTTCAGTGTTTTGTTAGTTTACGAAATGGAAATGGGATGTGTTTAAAAAACATAAATACCCCTATATAAAAAAATTATTATTATTATTATTGTTATTATTATTATTATTATTATTATATGTGAACAAAAATATATAAATTATATATGAAAATGTAGAAGTTGTGAATGAATGAAATTCTAAGAATCCTAATCTACCATGGGACAAAGGAAGCCACGAAACCCGATTAATCATTTAAAATTATATGTCTCATTGATATAAACAAAATATGTATATAATAATAATAATAATAATAATAATAATAATAATAATAATAATAATAATAATGTACCGCAACCATCTAAGAGTAACATATATAATCAGATATGAAAGCATACATATCAAATGATATTATAAGGGTACACAACAATATAGGGAAACTGAGAAGCTTGTCAAATAAAATAGATCTTCAAGATCTCCAAAAAATCTTTATCCTCAACTTTCCATTAGTTTCCCTCACTGGTTTGCTTCGTGCAAATTCACATGAATGATATGATATAATTCATTCTCTCGTTTGCTTTAGACAATCTGATATGATATCATCTGCTTCTATCTTTCAAACCAATAACATCTAAATCAATCATATCATGTATGACATAAGTCAATGATCATTCTTATAAAGGGGTATATCACTCCTTAAATAACACAGAATTGCACTAAGCCATATTCGAAGAGGGATTCGACATATTGACATCTTAAATTTAGTTAAAGGAGGACTATCATAATTTTTTGATAATAGCAATCCTTCAGAAATTGATATAGGATTTTTGGAACAAATAATAATTCAAGTTTGAATTAGCACCCAGTCAATTGCATAGGAGAGTCATGATTGCATGCATGAGAAAAATCTCCGTAAATAAGCATGCAAACTAAAAGAAGTAACTCCTAGAAGTAAACTTATTTGGAAAATAAAGTCTGAGAAGTAAACATGCATCATCCAGAAAGTAAAGTTCCGAAAAGTATAATTTGAAGAAGTAAAACGAGAAGTAAGATTACAGAGGCAAGCTTAGAGAAGTAAACTTTTTGAATAGTCACTTTCTGAATAGTAAATTCTGAATAGTCAATTCGAGTAGTAAAATCAGCAAGGAAAATCGACAAGGTAAAAATCATTTTGCACTCGTAATAATTTGCATCCAAAAATAACTTTGCGCTAAAAAACACCTTTGGAGTATATGTATACTTCTCAGCTATGCAATAACTTTTCGAATATTGCTGTCACGTATGCTTCAGGCAATAGCTAACTTCTCGAATACTTCAAATATGATTTAGCTTCTTAGATGCTTCAGGCATAAGCTAACTTCTCAGACGTGAATATATTTTAATGCATTGCTCAAACATTATCATCGCACCATTCATTTCTTCATCAATACCTCATCATTTCATTATCATAACCTATCACAGTATTTGCTTCAGGCAAACTAGAATCAGCAAGATAAGCTGAGACTCATTCTTCGATGACCAAATGCTTTGGTTTGCGGCACGTAGGGACCAATGCCCTTCACACCCACATTGATAGCAAACCTCTTGCTAGAATTTTGCTTCAACAAGTATGGTCATCATTGATCATCTTGATCGCTTTGCTTCTTATTTTTTGCTCGAAACTCATACCACCTCGATTATAACCTCGACCGCAACCCCTTATAAAGTTGTTCGACTGGTAACATTATGTGCTTCAGGCATCCGTGTAAACCAATCAGACATACATTATGATTCTTCATCAACAACAGGTTGTGCTTCTTAGCCATAAGGAGTGCTAAAATCATCTCAGGATGCTTCTCATAATTTGTTGCCATGTACTGCTACTGGAATACAAGGTTACTCGCATGAAAAGTAGACAAAGTATTTCCAAATATGTATTTCTCTGAAACTTCTTGTTTGCAGAGTTGTAATTGCGAGACTATTTTATGCAGAGCTGAATTATAGTCATTTACTAACTTATAATCTTAAAACTTGAGATTAAAAGCTAGTTAAATTGTGCCTAAAGAATGACAATTGATGACTATTGGTCGAAATGGTTCTTCAGGGACTTCCATAATGCAATGGGGACATTTTCAAACAAATATTCATTTTTAAGACCGTGGTTCAAATGGTGACGTATGAAAGTGAGAGCTTGTGCCTTCTAGGCATCGGTGCTTTGTGACTTAGCAACAAAAGCTTGTCTCAATTCCTTAAATGCCAAATATATTTCAATATCCGGAGCTTAAGTTTAATAATTGCTTTCTCCATAAGAGAGCTCAATAGATTCACATTTGACAATGGAGAACATGATTTACTAGAACATCATTTTCATGCAACTTTACGAAGCAATATGTGACAACATTGGGAAAAACCACTATTTTGAATACATGTTCAAACAATGGATGAAGATACACATTTTTATATAAAGATGCATATATGTATCTTAGCATTTTGATGCAAACATAGCAATCCGATGCAAACATAATAAGAATCGATTATGCATTCAATATCCAAAGTCGTAGAACATACATGGATACATATACATACAATTTGGCATATAATCACATATATTTACCATTTCAAAGCATCATGGTTCATGTAGAGCCTAACTCATATACATGAACTATGAGGATAAATAAAGATAATTTGTATTTACAAAATGATGTATTTACCCAAATTCTTAACCATGGCTTGATGAGGGGTTCATATACTCACGAGTAGTTAACGAACATGAAGTACAATATTATCACTCTAAGTATCATAAACACACATATACAGATAATACAATAAAATCCAGAAGGGATAATACTCATTTTGCATAAACAAGGATGGGAGGTTCCAATTCATACTCGAAGGCATCTATGTAAATGATCACTATGCATAAACAAAGTCATAGATTGTATAATAAAATGCACAAGATACAATACCAAGCATACCGTTCACTGGAAATTACGATAAAGACTCGTGCTGATAACGTATTGTAATTTGGCCTTCTACATTAACGTATCAATTGTACGTGATAGGGAATATACCCCGAGTATACTGCCCCACGAAGACTATATGTATGCCTAGCGTATTATACCGCGTACTATACGTTATTAGCATATAAAAGGGACCATAACCCTTCATTTAATGGATTTTTGGGCTTTGGGATCCCCTCGGCTCCTCAACCTAGAAACAACTCTCCCTTCTCTCTAAATTCTGATTCAATATTGAGCAATAAAGGAGATGAATTTGGGGGCTAATTCTCTTTCAAGATCATGCTTTTACATACAGATTCTACACGTATTGTGAACACAAGAATACATGAGGAATTAATCCTTATCAGTACGTATGAACAATATTGCAAAACGGAATGAAAGAGTAGAGAGAAAAGTATAATACAAGATGTAGAACACAATAACATAAGATCTTCAAGATCAATTTCATTAAGTCTTCATTATCAATTTATAATATGGATAATCCATAGAGTTTATTACCAAAATGGTCCCTCGACTATTGCGAAATTACCAATTTGGTCCTCAACAATTTTTTTGACCAATTTAGTCCCTCGACTTTGAAAAATTTAACCAATTTAGTCCTCCGTTTATTTTTCCGTTAATATCCGTTAAATCAGGACCAAATTGGTAATTTTGCTATAGTCAGGGGACCATTTAAGTGAAAAATTAAGGGATAAACTACAATAAAGCCATCGTACTATTTGAGAACAAGTAATTAGGTCATCCAACTCAAATAACCCCCGAATAAGGCATTGAACTCAGGAAAATAAAGCAATTGAGCCACTGCAACCAGAAAAAAAAAACAATTAACCCATTTTTAAAATTTTCGGTGACAAAGTATAAAATTCTCCTAGGGAAGGGTTAATTGCTCTTTTTTTTTTCTCGGTTTTAGTCGCTCAATTGCTTTATTTTGTTGAGTTCAATGGTTTATTTGGAGTAATTTGAGTTGGATGACCTAATTGCTTGTTTCCAAATAGTACGATGACTTATTTGTATTTTATCCCAAAAATTAATTACCAATTTGGTCCCTTGACTATTGCAAAATTACCAATTTGGTCATGATTTAACGGATTTTTAACAGAAAAATAAACGGAGGACCAAATTGGTTAAATTTTTCAAAGTCGAGGGACTAAATTGGTCAAAAAAAATTGTTGAGGACCAAATTGGTAATTTCGCAATAGTCGAGGGACCATTTTGGTAATAAACTCTAATCCATACAACATTTCATATCCTTAACATAAAATAAAGAGTCTCAACTTAATTGCCATCAATAAATTATTTATAACATTGTTCTCATACACCGCTTGGGAGTTGGGACCAACAAGGCAACAACATTGATTGCGCAATCCTCTTCACAACAAGGCTAGAAAAAAGCCGTTCATTTTTTATAAGTTTTTGTATTTTAAAATGTGAAAGCAACCCCACGGGGAAAAGTATAAATACAACTCCACACGGAAAGACAAATTTCAAAAATGGAAAGAAAACAGAAGAGAAGCAAAATAAATACAGTGATCGTCCCCTCGAATCTCTTTCCTTGCATTCTGTAACGGTCATGGCGCCACCTCTCTCTCCGTCTTCATCGCTTTCCATATTTTCTCTCTAAAGTAACAGAAACAATGTTCTATTTCAGTCACCCAATAGACAAATACGCGAAATCCCTAGTCAGACACACGCAGTCTGATTTTTCTTCCATTTCTGAGCGATCTGGATTCTGGAACCGATTCGACGCCGTTTTGCGAATGCCGGAAAACCTACTTAGCTTCAAAGGCTTGAGGGGTTTGGGTCACCGCCACCTAGAGTAGATGTAAATGAGGATTTTCCGTCGAAGGTCGAGGATGTTCATCCTCTCTCTTCTTCTTGTCTCCTTATTCTTGCCTATCTTCTTCCTCTCTAACAGGCTTAAACACTTGCATTCCCCACGTGGTATTGTGCTTTTTCTTTCTTTTCCTTGAATATAAAATTGTCAATTCCCATTTCACCTCATTCGGTTGATTATTTTGTTTGTTGATTTGTTGCAGAGAGGGGGGGATTTTACAGAGATTTATCCATCATTGTAAGAACTTGTATGCTCTTAATTTTCCTATTCATGATTTTCTTATTTTAAATTCATGTTTTTGTTTAGTAAGAAGAAATTATGCTTAGTTAAATTATGACATCTTCTTTTTTGTTTGCATATTTTTTTTTTCAATATCCGTACTTGGAAACGATCACCCCCAAGTTGTGAAATTTTCATTAGCTCCTTGCTCTACTGGGAACTGGGGTGGGGAAAAAAAGAATTATTTTCATTTTGTTCTGTGCTTCCTTCTTGTTTTAAACTGTTGTACTTGAGATCAAAGAGATTTTGGTTTTCTTGTTCAGAAACATTGGAGTGAGGTTCAAATCCTCAGAACAATAGAGGAGGTAATCCAAATCTCTGAATATGTCTGCTTAAGATGTTTTTACTTGGGTTTTTTCTGCTTTGCTAAAAGTTGTGTGAAATGTTGGTGCAGGAAAAAGGAGAAGTTTTCAAAGAAACTCCCCCTGGTTTATACAAAGATGAAGTGCTTAGTTCCAGTGATTTTGAGGAGAGCAATAGATCAATTGAGTCTGGAAATGAAGATGATGCTAGCTTGGGAGAAAGTGATTTTTACTCTTCTTTTGTTGATATTATTTGTTTCTTTTATATTTCCGTTGCTCACTCCATTTTCAACTTGTTTGATTTCAGGAAACATGCATGATGATGTGGAGAAAGAGAAACAACATGGTCAGCTGGAGGAATTAGCAACAGAGTCCAATAAAAAGGTATGATTTTTGTATTATTTAAATAATGCAAGTTCTAAGTACAATAAATATTTTATACCAGCATCTTGTGGTGATACTTTTTCCATTATATTGCTAGTCTGCTGAGAAAGATTGTCATTTTCTGGTATATGTTCCTTTCAGAACTTATGAAATTTCAGCTCCACTGCATTAACCTTCATCACAGTTTAAAGCATTGGTATATGCTGATTGCATCATTGAAATTTACACATTAGGGATTTTGAGTCTTTTTACTTGTAATTGACTGATGATGATTAAGACTTTATCTGCTATTGCTCCCTAAAGAAAGTATTTTATTTTTCTTGTAAAAAGTAAAACTTGGAATCATTTGAAACCGTGTAACTCAAACTGGCAGAACTAGAACTAAGATGGGCTTTGGGTTTAGTGGTCGAAAATGTGATTACTATAGTTTGAAAAATATTTGCAGGACTGATTTGCATGATTGCCTGTGATTGTGATATAAGTCAGGATAAAACCTGCATTTAGTTTAAAAACGTAAAGTCATTTCCGATGTTAGCGTGGGAAGGATAGCTCTTATTTTTCTTTTACTATTTTCTCTCTCATTCTGTGCAGTTCACTTTGTAACTACTGCTAGGTTACTCTTTTCTTTAGCTTTCATGACTCACACACTTAGCATTGACTTTGCTGTCTGAATCTGAAGGATTTATTTGGTTTTATTTCAGAAACAGTCTGAGCCAAAAAATGGTCAACGCAATAGAAGTAGGTTTCGACCCCAAAGGTTAATAGAAGAGAAGGTGAAAGAGATGAAGGATCAGATAATTAGAGCAAGATCATATCTGAATTTTGTACCACCAGGTAGCAATTCTCATTTTGCGAAAGAGATGAAGCTGCGAATTAAAGAGCTGGAGAGAACTGTGGATAGAGTTACAAAGGGTTCTGAATTGTCTCGGAGGTAATATGATCCTAGTCCTCCACTTCACACTTCTAAACACTCTACTCTAATATTTACTTTTGAAGAGGAAAGGGGATAAATGATAACAACTATAGGCAGCAGAATTGGATGGATTCTATTTGGTTTGTCACTTTGTCTTGGTTGTCTGTCTCCTGTAAGGCTTAAATGTCCTCGTAGTACATATTAGAGCCATAAACTAGTTTGCATTTTCAGGGATGTGCAGAGGATGAAAGCAATGAGGTCAACCTTATCAACAGCTCACCGAAGGTACCCTGACTGCACAGCAATGGTGAAAAAACTTCGTGCTATGACATATAATGCTGAAGAGCAGCTCCGATCACATAAGAGGCAAGCTGCATTTCTCACACAGCTAACTGGACGAATCACCCCTAAAGGCCTACACTGCCTTTCCATGCAGTTGACTGCTGAATATTTTGCCTTGCAACGTGAAGAGCAGGAACTCCCCAACCAACATAAGTTGCATAATCCAGATCTGTATCACTTTGCTGTCTTCTCTGATAATATTTTGGCATGTTCTGTGGTTGTCAACTCAACCATATCAGCAGCTGAGGTAAGTTTCCATTGTATATAGTTATATACACTTCTTTTCTGGGTTCATCTTCTGTTCTTGAGCTCTTAATTTCATTTTTCATTTCTTTTCCACTCTTGGTGGGGTGTTGGTGGATGTAAGGCTATATTGTTTTCATATCTTATATGTTTTCATTCTACGTTTATTTTTTCAATAAAAGAGCTCACAAGGTGCATGCATATAATTGTTGGAGAGTATTTCTTAATGTATATTGCAAAAAGGGTAGCAAATGTTTTCTGTGTTTTTATGCATGGATGCGCCATATATTCAAGGATATTCAGAATTTTGTGTTAATACTTTCATGGCAAAACTCAATATTTGATTGTACAAATTAGTGGCATAACTTAAATTTTCCAAAGATCAGGTGTTTATCTATAAATTTTGTACTAAAGATGAATTTTTAGCTACTTGGCAGGATCCTGAGAGAATTGTCTTTCATATAGTGACAGATTCTCTTAACCTTCCTGCAATGTCAATGTGGTTTTTATTGAATACTCCTGGCAAAGCAACAATTCAAATCCAGAGCATAGATGGTTTTGAATGGTTGTCCACCAAACACAATGCCACTTTGCATAAGCAAGACTCTCTTGATCCAAAATATACTTCTACATTGAATCACCTGCGGTTTTATCTGCCAGACGTGTTCCCTTTGCTCGACAAGATTTTGCTTCTTGACCACGATGTAGTTGTGCGAAGGGATCTGACAGCACTTTGGGGAACCAACATGATTGGTAAAGTGAATGCTGCTGTTGAGACATGTGATCCAGGTGAACCTTCATTTCGTCGGATGAATATGTTGATAAACTTCACAGACCCGGTGATGGCAGAGAAATTTGATAACGGAACATGCACCTGGGCATTTGGAATGAATTTGTTTAATCTGCAAGAATGGAGGCGGCAAAATCTAACCGGTGTCTATCACAAGTACTTGGATCTGGTATGGATCTATAACTATAACCAATCCAAATTTATCTATAAATAATCTAATATAATGCAAGTTTTTGTGTTTAGGATGATGCAAACACATGCAACAGCCAACATGATAATAGAGAAAATTGCATTTTTGGTCCTTCAGTTATATCTGTGGTACAAACTTAGTCCCTGGGTTATATGCATGACCATTTCTAAGTTATGCACAAAATGACGATTTTAGTCCCTCGGAGACTATTTCTACCACCAATTTGCTGATTTGGTCATTCCAAGGACTAAAATCGTCACTCAATGCTTAACTTAGGGGTCAAAGATGGTCACACATATAACTCAGAAACTAAGTTTGTACCACTACCACGGTATGGTATAACTGGAGGACTAAAAATGCAGTTTTTCCATAATTATATGCTACGGAGTAATAGCTAGGTGTTGATGTTAATGCAGTAACTGCTTTAGTTGATAGCAATGTATTTGTAGATTATTAATAATGGTTTTTGCTGCTTATATGGATGTAATTATGTGATGCAGGGAAGTAAGAAATCATTATTTAAAGGTGGTAGTTTGGCAATTGGGTGGATAACCTTCTACGAAAACACAGTGGGTGTAGACAGAAGATGGCATGTGAGTGGTTTAGGTTATGAGGAGTGTGATGTTAGGGTAGAGGATATTGAGGAGGCAGCAGTGATACATTATGATGGAACTATGAAGCCATGGCTGGATAGTGGGGTTGACAAGTATAAGTCTTATTGGAAGAAATATTTGAACACTGACAACCCTTATCTGCAGCACTGCAACATAAATAGTTAGTTAATTAGATATATATGGAAGCTGATTCTGATTTATTGTGTCCACTTCACTATTCATTTGTCAAACGTTCTGCGAATGGAGTTGCTCCTATCTTCATTTGTAAGGAATAGTTCAAGGAACCTCCTATCTTCATTTGTAATGCTCTTTGCTGTGATCTTAATGAATGATTTTGCCGCTCCAAAAAAAAAAAAAAAAAAAACTTTCACAATTTTTGCATGGAGAACAATATTATTATATTGTTTGTAGTAAAAAAAAAAATGTATTTCTACAATTCCATGTGCGGTAGGTGGTGTAGGACAACACAGGGGTGGGATGCATGCAGTGAGGCATGGATAACAGCTTAAGCACGAGCTCAGAACATCCCTATCAAGGGATTATAGATGGTTTATGTTAGAGTATATGCCACCATAACAAGAAAAAGGAAGGAGAGAGACATAAAATGGTTCTTCGGCAAATAAAGGGATTGTAAATAAAGGGATCATAGTACAATAGCATCTCATCCGTTGTCATTCAAGGTGCGCGGCGCCTAGCCTGACAACCTTTTTTTTTTTAATTTTTTTTTTAAAATCTTATTTGTTTTATATTTTTTTTTCCTCCCACCTCATTTTCTCTTTCTTAATCACATTTGCAAAAATTCTTACAAATCCGTGAAATATTTTCATTGATAAGGATGCTCTCATGCTAATGCTAATGGGGTCCCACGACACCCGAGACAGAATGAGATTTTTGACTAAAATGTGCCATTTTGTAAAAGAAGAGACAAGAATATGATACTTTTTGTACAAAAAAAAAAAAAAAAAAAACATTTACAACTTGAATTTCTTGTCACAAACGCAAGTCGCAAATGAGGACAAAAAAATAGAGAGCAATTGACAAAAATATAACGTTTTTCAAAAGTTGACAGAAATATGAAAAACGCTTTTGGGAAATGCGGGTGGATGTCAGAAACGCATTTCCCAAACATGTTTGACTTTTTATTTTTTATTTTTATTTTTATTTTTCAGAAATACTCACATAAAACACATTTCAAAAATGTTTTTAATGTATAAATACATCAAACCTGAAATGCGTTTGATATTAAAAAATAAATAAAATAAATGGCCTGGTCGCCTTCTCCTTCTGGACCAGTTTGGTTGCCTTCTCCGGCAGTCATTGATTATTGGCCTGATGGCCTCATAATAACGTAACCTTGATGTTTCTTGAGCTAGGAGGAGATGTTAGTTGTTTCATCGATCAGTCCCCGGCAGTCCCAACGGAGACAATGTTCATCAGAGATGGCCACCGGTTAGACAATCTTACCGTAAAAACATTGTCCAGGCCCAGGCAAAGAAGTCGGTGAAAGTGAGCTAGCATGCAATGGACGGAGCTCCGATCCAAGTCGTAAAACAACCCCTTCACTAACATTAAAATTAAACAACCTATAATTCACGTTGTTACATGGGCCATGGTCTACACTCTACAGTAAAATTTGCCGTTGAACTAAGAGCCATGCCTTTCAATTTGGAAGCTAACTTATCATCAAGATGCAGTAAGTAGCATACATATATCCATTACCACATTCAATGGGTAGAGGACTAGAGGTGGCACTCAAACTGAAATAGATACTCAAATAAGAGAGCAGCTAAACAGGTAGGTCTGTCATGAAGTTTACATGCATGCTATCACTTTGATCATGAAGACCTTCCATCTAGAGTCCAATATAGCAAGTTGAGATTTCACCCACGGCGGATTGTTCCAGCCTTCTACCATAATGATTCACCGGTGGCTTTGTGCTTGAAGTCTGGGTAATTCGGGCTCCTCTGGAAATAGATATACATCAATCAACAATCACTACATATTTCAGATAATTAAAGACATGACCATATATATCATTTCTGATGGCATTTTATTTTTTAGTTCCTACCACATAAAGGACAATGGGCACACAACATTCTTATAATCTAAGATTAGGCCAATGTTACTCAACTAGGCTATAATGCACATGGATCAAACCATTCAATGTGGGACTGGACTCTTAGCACTATCCCTCAAGTAGACCAAGCTCAGTCAATTGGGCTATAATGCACATTGGTCAAACCATACTAAAGAATGAATCCAATCAATTAGCTAGTCTAATCCATGGCTTTATAAACCTATATATTCTTTCTTATTTTTCAGTGTGGACTCTTAACAATCATTATGTGGTATAACTGCGTATTTTACACTCTAGAACAAGTAGTGCTACAACGGGTATCAGTTCTCAAGGATAAAAGGTTGGAAACTTCAAAATATATCATAAACACGTTACACTACAGGCACACAATCAAGTATATTTGTATGTTGATACAGAGAGATGTAAACCACAATAGCAGTGGTAATTGGTAATAACAGGTTTTAGCACTTAGTTCAAGAAACAACATAAGCCATGTAAGCTACTTATTGATGCACTTCCTTGATTGAAACCATTTTAATATTTTAACTAATATGGTAAAAGCACTACCTTGCTTTTCCTATTGTCCCACCATTCCATAGGGTTTGCAAAGAAGGCTTGCCATAGCTCCTCAACGGATCCTGTACTATTTGCTGCATAATTCTTTGGCTTTTGTGCCTGCAAGGACATGTAAAGAAATTGCATTAGCTTACAACTACTAATTATAGTAGATGCGTCATGCCTAATCTAGAAATGGACACAAATTGAGTAAATAACTAGTTATTGCCTTGTGCCATGGAATTAGATTCCCCCATCATACAATGTGTCAACGTGGTGAAAGAGTTCCTTTCAACGAAATTTAAGTCTGAACAATCACCTGTGAAAGATAAGAATGAAAACGAATAGAAACTAAAACCTATATAGTTTGGATATTAAATAAATGACCGACTAATTGGATAAAAAATTAAAATATGTAGAAACCAATAATTTGAAAGTATGAACCAGTAGAATTTTTACACTCAACAACCAATAGGAAATAAAAAAAAATATCAACCAAAATAAAACAGAATTGATAATATATTGATCCTGATGTTTCTTCTGAAGCTTCGCACATGTGACCATCTGAGCTGCCGCCCGTAATTGTAAACTGAATCAATAGTTTGAATATCATTAAAAATAATTCTGAACAGAAAAAAAAAAAAAGAATAAAGAAAAAAGAAAAAGAAGATAGTCTTCTCTTATTATAAAAATAAAAAAAATCACTATTTAATTTTGTTTTTTTTTGAAGATATTTAATTTTGTATTTATTGTAAGATCATATAGTGATATTAGAAGAGTACAAATGCTTATTGAATTCTAAATCACAAATCCTTATACAATTTTAACTCACAAATAGGGGTGTAAACAAATCAAATATTTTTAGTTCGATTCGAATTCAAATTATTCGAATACGAATTCGAATTCGAATACATATTTCGAATCGAATTTTATTCGAATCGAATACGAATCATAATATATTTGATTCGACTATATTCAAATATATTCGAATATATATATATTAAAAACTAATATATTAATAGAACATTAATATAATTGTACATTAATAGGAAATTTTATTCTATTTAAATTTAAAATTTTATTACATTTTATCTTAATTGATTAGAATATTTATCGAATACGAATTCAAATAGTTCTCAAAATAGTCGAATTCGAATAGAATAATAAGATATTTGACTCGATTCGATTCGTTTACACCCCTACTCACAAATCCTTATAGGATTCTAACTAATAGATCCTTATAGAATTCTAACTCACAAATCCTTATACAATTCTAACTACATTAGTCAACCCATAACACCTATATATAATCCATTGAATAAAGATGGTTTGTTGATAAAGAGGGCATTCAAATAACTGAAGAAATTGAAGCGGGAAACTACCCTGTAATATCTTTGGACTAGATCGTAGTTGTTCACTTTAAAGGTAAATCGTATTCTATTATTAAGATGATTTAAAATGTAGAAATTCTTACTACATTATCTTATATCATTCCTTAAAAAACTAGGTATTTCTCTATCCACAAAAACTCATTCAACAATCATGGTTGAACCAAAAATACCTAGAGCAGAACAACTAAAGGATTGGTATGCTTCTATGCTTATATATATATATATATATATATATATATATATATATATATATATATATATATATATATATATATATATATCATTATCTTACGTAGCTATATTGAAAACACATTACTAAAAATGCCTATGTAGGGCCAAAGAACATCGTGAGACACTTGACGCATTGAAAAGATTAAGAGACTACAACAATGCTGTTATCAGTCTTGCAAATCCAAAAACAAAAGAAATTTCAAAAATAGCGACTGTGCCAGCACTCATTAAGCCGGTAAGTAAAATACTTATTGAGCATTGTTTTAAATATATATTAGAACTAATTTAAATTAACAATCAATTCCATTTTATAGGCTCAACCTGCTTGGATTAATGGCAAAATCAGCATCAACCTTGACAACAAAAGTACTTGGTATATAGGATGTAGCCACTGTTTAAAAAAAGTTTATGCAGAAAATGACCAACTATTTAACTGCATGCATTGTGGTGAAAAGACAGCAGTGGGTACTCCAAGGTTAGTATCAATTCAAAAAACAAATTTAACAAAAAACATACACATGCACACACACAAAATCAAGTACTACACTCATTTATACTAATTACAAAAATATGAACTACCATACAAAATGCACAGGTGCAAAATGGATGTGAAAATTGTTGATGACACTGCGCACATTACATCAGTATTCGGACTACCTGCAGAAACATTGTTGTTACATTCAAGCAAACAAGTTATGCAACTAGAACAAGAGGTACTAATCATGAACCCTGTACAAATATAACAATTATTATTATTTTGTTCAATACTACTCTCACATGAGAATCTACGACACACATCTCACAACAAATGAAACATGTAGGGAAAAAAACTACCACTATCAAATATCAACAACCGCTTGCAAGATCAAGAGTTCATTGTACAACTAAGAACCCAGTCGTTTACACAACAAGGGAGATCCACAACTTCCTATACTATAATCTGATTGCATGATGCTTCCCTTTATGCTATCACCAGTAAGACAATTGAACATGACACACTACCAATCACTGTTGCAAAAATCCCCGCCTAGGTCGCCTAGGCACCCGCCTAGGCGCTAGGCGCTCCTAGACCGAGGCGAATTGCTCCCTAGCCGTCCGCCTAGGTGGGAGGCCGCCTAGCGCCTAACTCGTCCGACTGGGCCGAGTTGTCGGCCGACTAGGTCGAATTTGACCGAGTTAACTCGGCCAACTTGGCAGAGTTAGCCGAGTTAACTCGAGCGAGTCAGCCTTGTTAATTTTATTATTATATTTATATATATTTAAATTTATTTATTTATATAAGTAAGAGAAGTAAGTGATATATATATATATAATATATAATATAATATATGACATACACCAACACCCATGAATTAATTTTTTGTTTTTATAGGTTGCCGCCTAGAACCGCCTAGGCGCCGCCTAGACCGCTTAGGCGCTAGGCACTAGTCTACCGCCCGACTAGCGCCTAGCGCCTACTGCAACCATGCAGTACCAATACAAAAGAAGAGGATATGTATTGAAGATGAAGACAATGGCAACGCTACCCAGAAGAAAATTAAGAAGATTTAGAGAAATTTATACCAAATGTAGTAGTATTTATTTAGAATATATTATTTTTAGACTATGTACTTAGACTAGCATTTTTATAAAGTTGCAAACAAATATTTTAGTGAATAATTCTCAAGCTTGAGTTTCTGCAGTATCTTTTTTGTGATGGTCCTTTCATCATAACTGCATAAAATAAAAATGAAAGAACCATAAAATAAGCACTGGATATTTAATTTGTTTGCAACTTAATAAAATAAAATATAAATGAATCTCATGTGAGTAATCCAAATAATGTTACTATGTAAACCTTCCCACATTACAATATCTTACACTCTGCTCAACATATTAGCATTTATTTATTTAAAAAAAATATTGGGCATTATCCCAATCGCGCAATGCGCGAGAAAAACTAGTTTTAATAATAAAGGACTGAAAGTGGATTGTCTCCTATAAAACTAGGGTCAATCAAGTATTTATAACATTGTTTTCATACTGGGAGTTCAATCGTTATACCCTGCACCACGGTGCACATAGCAATGTGCACCACGTACGTAAAACGACGTCGTTTTAGTGTTAGTGGACGCAGATGCGAATGACTCTAGAGAATTCATTATCTATAATACACATAATCATTATCTATAATACACAGAACGTTTGCCTAGAATACACAGAGTGTTGCCCAGAATACACAGAATATTGACACAGATGTTAGTGGACGCGAATGACTCCAGGGAATTCATTATCTATAATACACATAATCATTATATAGAATACACATAACGTTTGCCTATAATACACAGAATGTTTGCCCAGAATACATAGAATATTGACACAAAATACACAGAACTCATCCTCCTAACATTCGAATGCACAAACACATCACAAC
>CP025650.1:17718141-17748558 GCA_003576665.1 Ipomoea trifida
TTTTTTTTTTTTTTGTACAAAAAGTATCATATTCTTGTCTCTTCTTTTACAAAATGGCACATTTTAGTCAAAAATCTCATTCTGTCTCGGGTGTCGTGGACCCATTAGCATTAGCATGAGAGCATCCTTATCAATGAAAATATTTCACGGATTTGTAAGAATTTTTGCAAATGTGATTAAGAAAGAGAAAATGAGGTGGGAGGAAAAAAAATATAAAACAAATAAGATTTTAAAAAAAAAATTAAAAAAAAAAAGGTTGTCAGGCTAGGCGCCGCGCACCTTGAATGACAACGGATGAGATGCTATTGTACTATGATCCCTTTATTTACAATCCCTTTATTTGCCGAAGAACCATTTTATGTCTCTCTCCTTCCTTTTTCTGTTATGGTGGCATATACTCTAACATAAACCATCTATAATCCCTTGATAGGGATGTTCTGAGCTCGTGCTTAAGCTGTTATCCATGCCTCACTGCATGCATCCACCCCTGTGTTGTCCTACACCACCTACCGCACATGGAATTGTAGAAATACATTTTTTTTTTACTACAAACAATATAATAATATTGTTCTCCATGCAAAAATTGTGAAAGTTTTTTTTTTTTTTTTTTTTGGAGCGGCAAAATCATTCATTAAGATCACAGCAAAGAGCATTACAAATGAAGATAGGAGGTTCCTTGAACTATTCCTTACAAATGAAGATAGGAGCAACTCCATTCGCAGAACGTTTGACAATGAATAGTGAAGTGGACACAATAAATCAGAATCAGCTTCCATATATATCTAATTAACTAACTATTTATGTTGCAGTGCTGCAGATATGGGTTGTCAGTGTTCAAATATTTCTTCCAATAAGACTTATACTTGTCAACCCACTATCCAGCCATGGCTTCATAGTTCCATCATAATGTATCACTGCTGCCTCCTCAATATCCTCTACCCTAACATCACACTCCTCATAACCTAAACCACTCACATGCCATCTTCTGTCTACACCCACTGTGTTTTTGTAGAAGGTTATCCACCCAATTGCCAAACTACCACCTTTAAATAATGATTTCTTACTTCCCTGCATCACATAAGCAAAAACCATTATTAATAATCTACAAATACATTGCTATCAACTAAAGCAGTTACTGCATAAAAAAAACATTTACAACTTGAATTTCTTGTCACAAACGCAAGTCGCAAATGAGGACAAAAAAATAGAGAGCAATTGACAAAAATATAACGTTTTTCAAAAGTTGACAGAAATATGAAAAACGCTTTTGGGAAATGCGGGTGGATGTCAGAAACGCATTTCCCAAACATGTTTGACTTTTTATTTTTTATTTTTATTTTTATTTTTCAGAAATACTCACATAAAACACATTTCAAAAATGTTTTTAATGTATAAAATACATCAAACCTGAAATGCGTTTGATATTAAAAAATAAAATAAAATAAATGGCCTGGTCGCCTTCTCCTTCTGGACCAGTTTGGTTGCCTTCTCCGGCAGTCATTGATTATTGGCCTGATGGCCTCATAATAACGTAACCTTGATGTTTCTTGAGCTAGGAGGAGATGTTAGTTGTTTCATCGATCAGTCCCCGGCAGTCCCAACGGAGACAATGTTCATCAGAGATGGCCACCGGTTAGACAATCTTACCGTAAAAACATTGTCCAGGCCCAGGCAAAGAAGTCGGTGAAAGTGAGCTAGCATGCAATGGACGGAGCTCCGATCCAAGTCGTAAAAACAACCCCTTCACTAACATTAAAATTAAACAACCTATAATTCACGTTGTTACATGGGCCATGGTCTACACTCTACAGTAAAATTTGCCGTTGAACTAAGAGCCATGCCTTTCAATTTGGAAGCTAACTTATCATCAAGATGCAGTAAGTAGCATACATATATCCATTACCACATTCAATGGGTAGAGGACTAGAGGTGGCACTCAAACTGAAATAGATACTCAAATAAGAGAGCAGCTAAACAGGTAGGTCTGTCATGAAGTTTACATGCATGCTATCACTTTGATCATGAAGACCTTCCATCCTAGAGTCCAATATAGCAAGTTGAGATTTCACCCACGGCGGATTGTTCCAGCCTTCTACCCATAATGATTCACCGGTGGCTTTGTGCTTGAAGTCTGGGTAATTCGGGCTCCTCTGGAAATAGATATACATCAATCAACAATCACTACATATTTCAGATAATTAAAGACATGACCATATATATCATTTCTGATGGCATTTTATTTTTTTAGTTCCTACCAACATAAAGGACAATGGGCACACAACATTCTTATAATCTAAGATTAGGCCAATGTTACTCAACTAGGCTATAATGCACATGGATCAAACCATTCAATGTGGGACTGGACTCTTAGCACTATCCCTCAAGTAGACCAAGCTCAGTCAATTGGGCTATAATGCACATTGGTCAAACCATACTAAAAGAATGAATCCAATCAATTAGCTAGTCTAATCCATGGCTTTATAAACCTATATATTCTTTCTTATTTTTTCAGTGTGGACTCTTAACAATCATTATGTGGTATAACTGCGTATTTTACACTCTAGAACAAGTAGTGCTACAACGGGTATCAGTTCTCCAAGGATAAAAGGTTGGAAACTTCAAAAATATATCATAAACACTGTTACACTACAGGCACACAATCAAGTATATTTGTATGTTGATACAGAGAGATGTAAACCACAATAGCAGTGGTAATTGGTAATAACAGGTTTTTAGCACTTAGTTCAAGAAACAACATAAGCCATGTAAGCTACTTATTGATGCACTTCCTTGATTGAAACCATTTTAATATTTTAACTAATATGGTAAAAGCACTACCTTGCTTTTCCTATTGTCCCACCATTCCATAGGGTTTGCAAAGAAGGCTTGCCATAGCTCCTCAACGGATCCTGTACTATTTGCTGCATAATTCTTTGGCTTTGTGCCTGCAAGGACATGTAAAGAAATTGCATTAGCTTTACAACTACTAATTATAGTAGATGCGTCATGCCTAATCTAGAAATGGACACAAATTGAGTAAATAACTAGTTATTGCCTTGCGCCATGGAATTAGATTCCCCATCATACAATGTCACGGGTGAAGAAAAGTTCCTTTCAACGAAATTTAAGTTCTGAACAATCACCTGTCAAAGATGAAAACACCATTTCGATCAAGTGGCGTGACATAACTACATAAGTCCTTGAAAATAGAAATGTGAAAAAGGAAAAAGCAACCTTATAGTAAGTCTGCTGTTTTCCATCATCGCCTTCAATAGTATCTGAGACCAAGCGACCTGATACATATATTTGGGAACCTTTCTCCACATGTTGGAAAGCAACATGAGCCAATTCATCCCAAAAACTCAAATTGATCCTGAAAGTTATAGATTAAACATTTAATAGTTAACCACACAGCACGCATCCTTTTTATTTGGAAGGAGGGAGAATAAGTTCGACCTAAGAGTTAAACTTCAGCTAAAGTATGGGAATAAATATACAGAGGAACGTCTGTTAGTTTAGAGCATCTGAAGCAGCATGGCAACTAAAACACAAGATTCTTCTCCATGCCAAAAGTATTTAGTCAAACAAAGAACAAGTTAGCCAATTAGGACTCCAATGGAGAAAGATGGGCCAAGGTTGAAGACTCTTAGTTCAGATATACTACGTATATTTGAAACAAACACATAGGACTCCCTTGCAATATGTTTGTCCAAGTCAAACAGATAACACCCTTTTTGTTCATTCAGCATACATAGCTCCGTGACCTGGCTCTGATGCCACTAGTTAGGATCAACTAATAAGTGTTTACCACTACGCCAAAAGCCATAGCTAATAGCGAAGGTGCAACTTTATTCCCTTATACTGCAACATTTTCTAGAGGCATGTGCTGGATTTGGTCCTTGACGTCTCCGTCTAAAAATCCCCCTAGCCACCAGGTGCTGGACTTAGCCCTTCACCGGCCTTCGCCCAACAAAATGCTAGACAGCAAAGGAGATGATTGGAGTGCTGGACTGTGGAGGAATAAACCATTGAGTGGAAAGGGATCTAAAAGCATCCATGCTCTATTTTCATGGAAAATTTAGCTTAACAATGATGAAATTCCATTTACCTAATATATATAGCTAAGTTATGTATCTAACCACTGAAAAAGCACTAGAGAAATTTTAAAGAAAATTGCTACAATTGCCACCTCCTCAAGGCTTTTATCAAGAAAATAAATATGTCTCCGGCCTTGTTTATCCTATGAATGAAGATTAAATGGAGTTGCCATTAGATTTCCTTAGAAATATCCCATCTTTTACTCAATAAGGCATTGAAAATAATCCTGAAAGAAATAATAGCACACTTTTAGCAGGGTAACAAAACCACAGTAGCTGAGGCCAACAACTGAACTAGGCATTCTTTCCCAACTTCAAATAGCAATTCCACTCCACTCAAATTACCGAATAAACTAAAATAAATTTGAGGATTAAAAAAAAAAAAAAAAGTAAAATTAGCCAGAGGAACTACCAGCATGTTTCGTTTTGAGACTTCTTGACGGCAAGGCGAGACCAAGCTAAGACCTTCCCGGAGGGAAGGTGCTTGATTTGGACGGGCTTCGCAACGACGCCAATGAGTTGCACAGAATTGCAAAGCTCCTTCTTCCATTGAATCTCCATGGGGCGCGGGTACTGTGAGGCCCCAAACCGGTCGTACTCGTAAACAACGCCATTGTGGTCGCTGCTGTTACTGTAATCGTTTGAGTAGCGAATCGGGCCGCTGGAGACGAATCCTCGGTTTTTATTGAATGAAGAAGACGAAGAAAGGCGAAGAGATAAGGGTTGAAAATTGATGGACAGAGAAGGGGTATGGGAATTTCTTAAAGGGGCGTTGGGGATGAGTGTAAAGGGGTTTGACAGAAACACTGTTTTCTCAAACACCATTATCGCTCGCTCTTTGGCAAAGGCTACCTGCTAAATGCTAAATATCTTTCTGCGAGGAACGACACTTTTTAAAGATAGGAGAATAAACCCAAAAAAAAAAAAAAAGAGAAAAATATCATTTTTAATCCCTCAACTATAATACATGTAGTATCAATTTTGGTCTTTTGATTATTAAAATTTTCATATTAAGTACACAATTATTCAGTCATTGACTATTAACATTTTCAAATGAGGTGTATGACTATTCAATTTTAGTTATGTTATATACAAAAATAAATTTGATTCGGATATCAAAATGAATCCTTTTTTGGTTCGTTGGCTTAGGGTCCTAACTTCCAAGTTGGATACAAAAATAAATTTGATTCCCACTAGCTAGAATATTTATTTAAACCAAATATATTTAAAATCACTCAAAATTAAACCAACTATATTTAAAATCACTCGAAATTAAACTTATCTTAATTTTATAACGTTAATCTAAAAAAATTGAAAAAATAAGTGCAGTAAACAGTTTTCTTAGTAAATATGCCCCAAGTGTTTGCCAGATAACCCCAAATATTTTAGATGTCATGTTTGGTTGGTTTTGCGAATGCATAAGTGCTTGTTTCCTTTAATTTGCACTTTGCAGGTCTTATGCCATGGTTATCCTTGAGAATTTGCTTCATATATATCAAAACCAGAATGTAAGGAACTATTATTGTTCTTAATTTTGAAAACCGGATATTATATTGTTGATGATCAATGGGTTTTATTTGCAGGTTTGGCAAGACAGTTGTGCTCTTAGGATTACGTTGGCTTTATTATATTGTACTTGTGCTGGTAGGTATATATAGGTTCTTTTGTGTGTATGCTGCATGGCAATGGCAACAATATATATATGCCCAGGAGGCTAAGTTGAAGTTCCCTGGGCGTCAAAAGATCATTATATTGTCAACAGGAAGGAAGTGCGTGGTATGTAATCTCCAACAAATTATTACATCGATGATCAGGATTCGGTTCGAACCTAACCAGACAATGTAACAATCATATCGAAATAGTATGCACGGTTCTAATTACGATTCAGAACCAAAAAAATAAAATAAAATAATTGTTGAACCTTGAACCGGAACTGAACCACAGTAATATATATAGTGAAAATGATCAAACACTTATTTTGATAAACTGGTACAGTTCGGTTACGTTCCAATTTCGATTTTGAACCGCCAATCAAAACTTATTTATTTATTTTTTTTTATAATTTTATTTTTTATTTAAAAATAGTCTAAATTCAACAATCATTTTATTTTATTTTTTTTCCGTTTTGAGTCGTAACCGTAGCCGTCCATACTATTTAGGTTCAATTGCTACAGTGTTCGATTAGGTTTGTATCGAACCGTGATCTTCCATACATATTAGTAATATAATTAGTTGGAGAATAAAAATAAATAAAATAGTTATTTTTAAGGGCAAAAATGTCAATTTAACATTATAGGGGGAAACTGTCACTTTTAAAAATAACAGAGAGAAAATAACTGTCACTTTAATAACTTAGGGAGAAAAATTGCTATATGCACATAATATAACATAGGGGAAAAAGTGTCATTTTCCTTAATTATAAATACATCCTTTATTTGTTTTATATGTATTTTTTATTTTATTAAATATTTATATATATATTTTTAGTATTATTATTAAATATAAATTATACCATTTTACTTTTTGTATCCTCACCAATCAATTTAAGAAACTGCATGAGAGCTTCAGAACCCCAACTATCAAATACCTTTTTTTTTTTTTTTTTGTGAGAATCATTTTTATGAGAATTGGTCTTTTGAATTTTCAATTTCTTCCTTCTTTGTCCATTTTCATCAGAGTCAGATGAAAAACAATGCTGCGCTCCTTTTCACCTTTTTCATCAAAAGTCAGAATCATTTTTGTCCTTGTCTAGTCGGCTTTTAGCTTTACGAACAGTATCTGCATCAAATCCTTCATTTTCCTTGATAATCAAGGAGGACTGCCATTTGCATGTCCAACGTTTATCACTCGCCAAAGCTCACTCATCTGGGTACGTGGATGGTAAGCTTTAACACATTTTCGGTGGTCGCTCTCCACCATCCTTGCACGCGAAGCGCCCGTCCTCGGCAATCACCTCTTTCGTCTGATTCTCCTCGTCTTCCTTGTCCTTGTCCTCGTCCTTCCTCTTCGACATGGCTCTGCAAGAGAGAAATTAAGATACCTAAACTCAGAAACTGAACATCCACTCACCAATGGTTGGTTTCCTGGAAAATCAGAGTCAGCACCAAAAAATGCTTCTATTCGCTGAAAAAAAAAAAAAAAAAAAAAAAAAACCTATGTCATTGTGAAGTTCCCAGAAAACTAGACTGAAAATTTTACAATGATCCCACGAAAAAGGAAAACAAAAAAAAAAAAGAGGCAAGAATCTAGACTCAAGAATGTATCCTTGATTAGAGTAGAATCGGTTTCATTCAACAACAGATTACACAAGAGAGAGTCCTATTGTAGTAGGATACTAAACTCTCCTATTCTACAGGTCTATATGCAAAGACTAAATTACAACCACAATTACAAAACTATATAGTAAATAACAATAATAATAATAACCATACTAACACACCCCCTCAAGCTCTAGGTGGGAGCGCAGCAACATGGAGCTTGTCACGTAAAGCCTGAAACCGTGGTCCCGGTAATGGTTTGGTGAAGATATCCGCAAGCTGATCCTTTGTAGAGACAAAGTTGACAAGGAAATCACCTGAAGCAACCTTGTCACGAACAAAGTGATAGTCGATCTCTACGTGTTTTGTGCGAGCATGAAAAACCGGGTTGGCTGCAGGTAGGTTGCACCGAGATTGTCGCACCACAGTGTCGCAGGTTTCCCGGAGTGGAGCCCAAGTTCACGAAGAAGCGATACAACCCAGGTGACCTCAGCGGAGACATCAGCTAGACCTTTGTACTCAGCTTCTGTAGAAGAACGAGCCACAGTACGTTGTTTCCGTGAGAACCAGGAAACAAGATTGTCGCCGAAGAATACCGCATAGCCACTAGTGGACTTCCTATCAACTGGACAGCCGGCCCAATCTGAGTCGGAGTAAGCATGAATATCAGAAGAAACCGAAGCAGAAAGACGCAGAGCATAATCCTGAGTGCCCTTAACATAACGCAGAACCCGCTTCAACAGTCCCCAGTGATCAACCGTGGGGGAATGCATGAACTGACACAGACGATTAACTGCATATGATAGATCAGGACGCGTAATAGTCAAGTACTGGAGGGCCCCAACGAGACGTCGATACTGTGTAGGATTATCGAACAAGTCAGAAGATGGCGTAGTGGGCTGTGTAATAGCTGCAGGAGTAGACAGCGGCTTGCAGTCATCCATACCTGCACGTATGAGGATATCCTTCATATAGCGGCGCTGAGACAGCATAAAGCCCTCGGTAACCGAAACAGTCTCGATACCAAGAAAGAAACTAGGAGTACCCAGGTCTCTAATCTTGAAAGTGGTTGAAAGTCGGTGAAGTAATGTGGAAATCAGAGTAGTGTCGTTCCCCATCATGATGATATCATCAACATACACCAACAGAAACACTCGTGAGTCCCCAATAGAGTAGTAAAATAAAGAGACATCCGTCTTTGAAGATTTAAACCCTGTAGATGTCAAGAAATCGTGCAAGCGCTTAAACCAGGCACGTGGAGCCTGTTTCAGGCCGTAAAGAGAACGCTGTAGGTGGCAGACATGACCGGGATGAGTTGGATCCTCATACCCCGGTGGTTGTTTCATGTAGACTGTTTCAGAAAGATGTCCATTCAGGAAGTCATTGTGAACATCTAATTGCCGCATAGTCCAACTGTTTGAAACAGCAAGTGAGAAGAGTATTCGGACTGTAGTGGGTTTGACGACTGGGCTAAAGGTGTCGAAGAAGTCTTCACCGGCAACTTGATTGAACCCCTTTGCCACTAAACGAGCTTTGTAACGCTCAATCGTACCATCGGCCTTGCGTTTGGTGCGGAATACCCACTTGCACCCAATAATATTCATATGAGGCGTAGCCGGTACTAGAGACCAAGTGTTGTTATGGAGCAGGGCGTTGAACTCTTGATCCATGGCGTCACGCCACTGCGGGTGGCCCACAGCCTGGGAATAGCAAGTAGGATCAAGGGTCGTCGTCAATGCATAAAATTGCTCATCATTGCCTTGCGTTTTGCGGGCGAGTACGCATAACGTGAGTATTCTGTTTAGGCTTAGGTTGAGGTGGTGTTTGTGATGCAGTTGAGTGTTGCTCGGTTGATTCCGGCGGTGGCTCAATTTGTAGTGCAGGTGATTCATGAGCAAGAGGAACAGCCGGGAGTACCGGCTGGGAACCCACGTTAACAGGGCTAACACCCCATGGCAATGCCGGAGTGAGCTGTTCGGACTCAACCTGTATAGAGGAAAAAGGAAAAACAGATTCGTCAAAGCGGACATGCCGACAGATAAAGATTTTCCCGGTAGTAAGATCCATGCAACGATATCCCCTAAAGGAAACCGGATAACCTAAGAAGACACATGGAGTAGACCGATACTCTATTTTATGCTTATTGTAGGGCCGGAGATATGGGTAACATCTGCACCCGAAGACTCGAAAGAAAGTGTATGGGGGTGAGGATTTGTGTAACCGGTAGTATGGACTGTCAAAATTGATAGCAGAAGAAGGAAGACAATTAATTAGGTACGTGGCAGACTCAAAGGCGTAATCCCAATATTGTTGAGGTGTTGAGCTTTCAGCCAGTAGGGCTAGACCGGTTTCGACAATGTGTCTATTCCGGCGCTCAACACGACCATTTTGTTCGTGTGTATAGGCACAAGATTGTCTGTGAATGATACCTAATGACTGAAAAACCTTATGCAGGCGTTGGTATTCACCCCCTAAATCAGATTGTATGGCTTTGATAGAACGCGAAAATCGTCGTTCTACCATTACCCGGAATAAATCAAACGTTTTATAAATATCGGATTTTAACCGAAGCGGATAAAACCAAGTAAAGCGAGAAAAATCGTCCACAAACAGAACGAAATAACGACAACCAGAATGAGAAAGCAAAGGAGACGGACCCCATATGTCCGTAAACACTAAGTCCAATACATTTTCACTAGTGCTAAAATTCCTATCTAACGAGAAACGTGACGACTTGCCGAGTTGACACGCCGAGCACAGCTTTGCAGCACTAGTATTATTTGTTGTGACCGGAACTGACTTGAGAACTTTCTGGAGGACACGACTGTGAGGATGACCTAGCCTTTGGTGCCAAACGACCGACGACGCCCGAGAGGTAACAAAAGCTGAATGGACTCGTGGAATAAGCAGCTTGTACAAACCCCCAGTGACCGAACCTTTAAGCAGAATTGCCTTGGAATTGGAGTCCTTCACATAAAATAGATTTTTGTGAAATTCAAAAAAGACGTTATTGTCAGCAGTAAATTTATGGACGGACAATAATGGTAAACATAAATTTGGAACATGTAATATCTGTGACAATTTTAAAGATTTAGACGCGGAAGGGATAGTCGCATGGCCAACACGGGAAATCTCCAAACCTGTGCCATTACCCACGCGCAACACATCTCCGCCGTTATAAGCATCGGACTGCTGCATCATATCGGCCGCCGGAGTCGCGTGCGCGGAGGCCCCCGTATCGGGAATCCATGCGTCAGCAGGTGCAGCCGTATCACCTTCGCCGGAGAGGGCGACATTGGCGTGACCGGCCAGCCGGTCATCGTATCTCCGAAAGCAGTTCAGCGCCGAGTGACCGTGAGAGCGGCAAATCTGACATCTCGGTCCGCCACCACGGCCTCGGCCGTTTCCGCCACGACCCCGATTGCCTCGTCCTCTGCCGTTCGCCGGATTCCGGCCACCACCATGAAACTGTCCACCACCACCATGGCGACCGCGACCTGCGTAGAAGGCCGAAGCAGAGCCGTCGACTGACACTGAACCCGCCGGAATGTGATCATCGGCTTGGATGAACTCCTGGGCCATGAGCATGTCAGCGAGTTGCGGCAACGTCACCTCTGTTCCGGTGACGGTGAGAGAGCTAGCAACAGATCGGTACTCCGGGCAAAGACCACGAAGAACATATAAGATCTGTTCATCCTGAGATAGGTGACGACCGGCGAGGGAGAGCGCCTCAACCAGCATCTGTGCGCGACCGAGGTAATCCGCCGGCGTCGCGTTTCCTTGCCGCAGCGTCTGGAATTGCCCGAGAAGACTGAGGCAGAGTGCGCGGGTGGAGGAGGCGAGAGTCCCACACCTCCTTGGCGGTGGTCCGGCCAACTGCGAGATGCATCACCTCGTCGGAGAGTGACGAGATGAGCATCGACAGGAGTGACTGATCCTGCTGAACCCACGCATGGTATGCCGGGTTGGTCGTCGGAGGAGGAGCCGGGGTGGTGGAGGAGGCCTCAGCCACCGGAGCAGGGATCGTCGGTGAGGGGCAGGGGAGGCTGCCGTCGATGTAGCCGATCAAATTCTGGCCGCGGAGAAACGGTATCAATTGCGTTCTCTAGAACAAGTAGTTGTGGTTCGTCAGCTTAAGGGAGACGAAGTGGTGAGCTTGGTTTAGGGGATTGGGAGGTCCAGCGGCGGCGGGAGGCGCCGGGTGGACAGCAGTGATCGAACGTTCAGGGTTGGAGGCCATAGATTGATCGGAGAAGGATGGGTGAATCGACGGTGAGTTGATCGGAAAACAAGAAAATAGGAGAGGTCCCTAACCTAACGCTTAGCTGATACCAGATTAGAGTAGAATCGGTTTCATTCAACAACAGATTACACAAGAGAGAGTCCTATTGTAGTAGGATACTAAACTCTCCTATTCTACAGGTCTATATGCAAAGACTAAATTACAACCACAATTACAAAACTATATAGTAAATAACAATAATAATAATAACCATACTAACATCCTTTAACAGTAAAGCTATGTCATTGTGAAGTTCCTAGAAAACAAGTTTTTTTTTTTTTTTTCCTTTTCCAATAAAACATACATATAATAAGTAGATTATGTTTAGGATTTTTCTATATGGTCCTCCGGCTACGTATCGTTTGGACCCTTCACCCGCTTAGAAGTGGATTCGAACCACGAACACATTCAGTTCTTTGCTCTAACCAGTTGAGTTACCGGTGGAAGCAAGCTAGCCCCCTATGTTGGTTGGGGAAGAGTTTCATTTCCATAGCGAAAAATGAGTTTTTAACTATGCATGATTGTGGTAAGATAATGTCAAGGAGGAAGGAGTGTTATAAATATTATTATAATATGAACATTATGAGTAGATTTTATAACAATTGTAAGGGTCACATTTATGTCTAGGTTTAGAAAATAGTCTCAAATTGTTGTGAAAATAATATTTAAAAAAGATCAGTAACGGTTGTCGACAAGACGACAACCAATGACGTACTTATCCATTGGCAAAAAACATGTGGCAAGAGAGATAGTCATGGTTGCATATAGTGGCGGATTCAGAAATTATTTTCAGTGGGGTGAAACACATAGTTAAAAAAATTGTTAGGCGCTCTTCATACGCTTAGGCGGCAATTAATCAATGCTTATGTATTTTTTATTTTTTAAAAAAATTATTTAAATATTTTTAATTTTTTAAGACTAATAATTATAAATTATTTGATACTTTAATAGTTAATATTAAAATATTAAAAATTGCAACCCTAGATGGGATTTTTGCAACACTGGTGAAACATTAAAACAAAAAAAATAGTCATAAATATTATTGGATATAGGCGAAAAATAAAACACATCATAACTTTATAAAAATATTCATAACAAAATATGAAACAAGATTAATTTGATAAAATAATTCAAATAGAAAACACATTATAAATTACACATCTCATTATTAATTTTTTAAAAATATATATATAAAACATTAAAGAAACTGTTGAGATAAAAAAGCAAAAGCCTTCAAGCGTTTTGAAGGGGATTCGAACCCTTGACATTGCAAAACAAATATCCTACCAATTCGTCCAATTAACCAATTGTTTATATTCTAAAATCTGTACTATATATACATATATATACATACAAAGACTATATATGAGGTGAGAGTGGGGGTGGGGTGAGCTGCCCCATTCTGGATCTGCCACTAGATGCATAGATTTGGACTTTAAATCTCTTTTGATGTGTAGATCTAAAATTGAAGGCAATCGTAGGCCGTAGCCACTTTTGTAACTTTGAGATGAAGATGACTACAATTGCCTTCATTCACTGAGACGAAGGTAGAGGTTACATTTCGCTTTCATTTACTTGCCACGATTAATCGGCACCTAGGCGCATGGCGGTGGTCGACCGCCTAGGCGGCCGGTGAACTATTTTTCGTGTTTTTTTTTTTTTTTTTAAATTGATTATTTTGCTTAAAGTGATGTCATTTTTAGTGAAATAATCATAAATATATTGTTCAAATTGGTCGCAAACTCAAAAAAATGTAATAAAATAAAATTCGAAATAAGGTACTCTAATATTAATACTTTGTGAGTTGTGACTTTGTGTTGTGTTTTTATTTTTTGGTTTCCGCCTACTAAAAAATATTATTTTTATATTATTATAAATATTTTAATATTTTAAATAAAATAATAAAAATATATAATTATACAATTCTACAACGAACCAAACACACAAACACAGTTTTTCAGAATATATCCAAACACAGAAAATGAAGCATTTTCTGGAAGTCATTTTCCTGCATTCCAAACACATCATATCCTAATGCTTTTGTGTGTATTACTGTCTCCCGTGTGATCATATAGAACCATTTGCATAGGGAATCTCATCTGAACTAACAAGGAATGAGTTCATAAACTCATTTTCATCAGATATATTTGTTTCACTCAGAGACTGGATGTCCATATCATCACCGAAGTCATTTGTAACAGCATAGGAAAATCCTAGCCCCTCCATCTCTGTTTGTGGCAGAGAAAAGATACCAAAATCTTCTTCTAAAGGCTCATAAAGGTATGCCAATGCTTCTTCCAGATCATGATCATGCACAATGTAGTCCACATACTTTTCTGCATTATTAGCATTAAAGCGATCCGATTGATCATCTTCACCTGGCGACTTGACAACAATAGGAGAAGAAACATTTGGCTCAACCCCATTGTTGTTTGGACTTTCACCATTTTCATTCTTCTTAAAGAGACGACAAAGCACAAACGGAGTCTCACCAGTAGCCCTATACTCATGAATAACCCAATTACTCCTTTTCCCGTTAGGACCTCGCCCTTCATAGTACACCAATGTCTTCTTCATCCCAATCTTTACGCGCTTTTTACTGAGTATATTCCTATCCTTCCCAGTTGCCTTCCAGAACCCTAGCTCTGTAGCTCGGTTCATTCTCTGCCCATTTTGGTACTTCCGGTCTATTGGGCAGAAGAAGAACCACTCATTATCGTATGATTTAATCACAGACAAATCAGGTAGGTCCCACGGCTCCAGTTTACAGATGTCAATTTCGCGGATCATACTCACTTCAGCCTTTGAGCCGTTGATTTTCAGCTTCAGATAGTGATTGATGAGCTCCTCGTCCGTTGGATGGAACCTGAACCCCACCGGCAGCGAGCTCGGTGGCAGCAACACCTTCGTCGTCGATCTTTCTAACGGCACCATCGAGACTAGAGGTTGACTGGCGGAGACTGAAGATTTGGATATACTCCTAAGTCCATAAAACACTTTTCTTAAAACCTTATTTGCTACCTCCTAAAGTGCTAGGAGCATTATAACTTAAGTTTCTCATATAAAACGAATTTGATCTAATTTATTGAGCACTCAATGACTAGACCCAGCAAACTTTTTGTAGGGAATAGAGTAGAAGAACTTAATCCCAAAAATTTGAGCGATCAAGCCGAAGAAGAAGGAGAGTGGAATGAAACGCAAATAATTTGGTTTCTTCTTTCTTTCTTCACTGCCGAAGGAAGAGAAATTTTCTTCAATTTTTTGGTATGCTAGCTCCTTCTTTCTTTCTGATGTTTCTCTTTCTCTCTTTCTGCTACCTTTCTAACATAACCCATATATATATACATATAAATATAATATAATAGGTTCTTGTCAGAAAGAGAGAAAAGGAACAAGACAAAAACCATTTTGAATCGTCATGAAATAGTGAGAGACAAGGCATCTCGAATTCCATCAACTTTCATCCCAAATCCCAAAAATAGTACGAGTAATAATATAAATATTATTACTCGTACTATTTTTGGGATTTGGGATGAAAGTTGATGGAATTCGAAATGCCTTGTCTCTCACTTATTCATGACGAATCAAAAAAAAAAAAACTTCAGAGAAACCAAGGTTTCAACATCTGTAGAGGTAACGTACAAGGCCAAGCTAAGTTGACTTTTAGATGTCATGTTTGCTTGGTTTTGCGAATGCATAAGTGCTTGTTTCCTTTTGCAGGACTTAGCTTATGCCATGGTTATCCTTGAGAATTTGCTTCATATCAAAACCAACATGTAAAGAAGTATTATTGTTCTTAATTTTTAAAACCGGATATTGTTGATGATCAATGGCTTTTGCAGGTTTGGCAACACAGTTGTTTGCTCTTTAGGTTTAGCTACTCGAGCCGAACCTAGCCTGATTTGAACTACCTGAATCCAAAATAATGTATCTATACGTCGGTTCGGGCTTTGGGTATAAAATTTCCAATTTTTCAGTTTTCATTCTCTGTTTTTCATTCTCTGTTTTGTGTTTAGAAAACTTGTTTACTAACACTTATTTTTTCAATTTTTTTTAGATTAACGTTATAAAATTAACAATAAGTTTATCTTCGAGTGATTTTTAGACCTTATATTTAAAATATTTTAAAATATATTTGGTTTAAATATAATAAATATATTTTTTACTTTTAAGTCCAATATATGTATAAAAAAAAAATTTACATTTGATATCCGGACCAAATTTATATCTGTATATAACATAAATAAAAATATATCTGAACCGATAACCTATTAAATTCACAAAAAATTTAGTTTAGATAATATTAATATTTTTTGAGCTAATATTTAAGATATGTTTGGATATATTCATTTGAATGACATGTATGTAATATATAATTTTTATTTTGAATTCAAATATAGTAATATATGTGAAATTTGGATATCTAATATCGGGACCAAAACCAATAATCAGTTGAGTTCAATCAAAATATAAAACGTGGTATAGATTTCAATTTTTAATTTTGATAATGTGAATAATGTATAATTTTAAGCATAATCAAATAAGTTATGTTTAAATAAGTAATGTAAGTAGAAAAGATAGAAGATGATGATAAGTAAAAAAAGATGATAATAAATGTAATCATAGTAATGAATAAATATGTAAGTAGATAATGGTGAGAATGTGGTTATAGTGACATATAGTCTAATAGATGATAGCTGATTCTGTTTTCCATTTTGAAAACAGGTTTTTATAGTGTTTCAGTTTTCTAGAAAACTGAAAAATTATTTTCTGTTTTCAAAATGAAAAATTGTGCTAGTAAACATGTTTTCTGTTTTCCAGTTTTCTAAATTTCCAAAAAATTAGAGAAAATTTCCAGTTAGTAAACGGACCCTTAGGTACCCGACGTTATGGTCAGGTCAAACCCAACCCATGCCTACACCTAGTGACAAATGCATTTTCATTATGGTTTGTTGGAGTATATGGAGAGCCAGGAACAAGAAGCTCTGGGTTAATATGAACAAGCAATTGCGTTGCATTGTTGAAGGGGCGAGATCCCTCCTCAAATGAAGAATAGCAAAAAGAGGAAGGGTGAATTCAAACCAGGTGTTCATGCTAAGCTTGAGACAAAGTGGAAGAAGGCATCAAATGGTTGAATTAAGCTGAATGTCGATGCTGCTATCAAACAAACAAACAAACAATGTCATGGTATTACACTGTATTCTAAGGGATTATTAAGGCTTTTTCATAGCAACTAGATTGTTGCGGTGGTTAACCAACCTGGTTGGTATGGTGATTAGCACCTCGTCCCTTAAGCCAGTCCCTATCACTTAATGTGTGATTTCTCAATCCTCCCTCCTTTATTCTTGATGTACCGAGATCAAATGTCTAATTAATGAAATTCTTCTATTTTACTTTCAAAAAAAAAAATATATTGAACATTCATTATTTGTGTATTTTATTCAGTATACTACCGAATAATAAATCTTTAGTACACAAATAATGAACATTCAGTATATTAAAAATGAAGGTTTATTCATGGTACATAAGCATTATGCAGTTAAGAGAGTATATGTATCAAATCCACTAAATTAAAAGAAGCTACACATCAGTTCCTACCCAACCAAAATTAAACATCCTATATAAATGTATATCAACTCACCAATTCACATCATCGTCAATACTGTCGCCACCTTCATCCAACTCATTATCATCATCGCCATGTGGCTTCTGAGTCATTTTGTTCATATTCATCTGACGGACCATTTGCTCAAACATGGCTACTTTCGCCTCCAACTCATCATGTTTCGCTGCCATTCGACCATTTTCTGCTTCCATAGCGTTTAAACGCTTTTCGTATGACTCCTCAATGGATCCCGGACTATTATTAGCAACATGATTCCTTTGCTTTCTGCCTGTAAAGAAATTGTATAAACTGTAAAACTACCATTCGAAACTAGATGCTGTGAAAGTCTAAGGGTAGCTGTGGTGGCCAGCAAATGCCCTGGTTCGAACCCTGCAAGGGGTAGGGTAAGATCTTGGGAAATAATCAAGCACTCAGATCACTGTACCACTGTCCCACTGAGGCACATCTCGTGATCTACCTGCTCTCACAAGTTCCTTAGGGTAATAAATGTGAAGGCCCTCTGGTTCACTACTGAAGCCAAGGTTCGAAACTTGACAGCGGTAGTATGGGGATTATGTCCAAAGTGGATGGGCAAATCTCTTGTGCAGATCGGTATTTGGCCATGTCTACTGAGCCATTGAGTTATCGTAATTTACATTCTCTCACATGCTCTGTCAGGTCGGGACATGTGAGTCCCTTGGGTCCTGGATTCAACATTTTGGGAGAAGAAGTTACTAGCTAGTGTCCCGGAATTAAACTCACCATCATGCATCCCTGCTGATGAAGAAGAGTTCCTTCCAACAAAATTCATTTGCTGAACAGTGACCTAGCAAAGATGAAAGAGACCATTTTAATTAAGGGATTTAAGCTAATCAAGATCACAAGTCCTTGGAAATAGAAATGCCAAGAAGCAAAAAAAAAAACAACCTTATAATAAGTTTGTTGTTTACCATCTTCACCTTCAAGTGCATCTAAGACCAAGCGGCCTGATACATATATTTGATCACCTTCCTTTAAATGTTGGAAAGCAATGTGAGCCAATTCGTCCCAAAACTTCAAATCGATCCTGACAGGTATAGGCTAAAACTTTTGGTATGTATTCAATAGTTAACCAGAGCAAATACATCCTTCTTATTTGGGGGAGGAGAGAATAGGATCAACCCAAGGCTTCAACAAGAACTTTATCTAAAGGATGGCAATTGCGTGGACAACTCAACTTGTCACAAATTAAAGGTAAAATTTATCACAACAAACTAAAAATTGAGTCTAACCAGCAATAATGTGGAGCAACCTCTCAAAATGAGGAGTTGGGCAGAAGCCATTAAAGGCAAAATCTATTATCATCAGTTGTTATACCATGGACCCTGGTCCACCTTGTCCAAGTTCATAATTTTAGAATTCTATATTCACAAATTAATTACATAACTATATATTCACAATTTCATAACTTTATATTCAACAGTATAACATAATTTTTTAATCTATATAACAAAATTATGAATATAAAGTTTAAAAATTGTGAATATTGAGTAATGTAATTTTATATATTAAGATCAAAATTGTGAACGACCAGGGTCCACCTTGCATAATTTGCTATAGGTAGGTGGCTGAAAATTATTGGGCGGACACCGGTAAAGAACTTAAAAGGTCAAGTCCAAAACCTAGCGTCTACGAGCTATAACTTTTGGCGTAACTAACAAGCATTTGATCTAACCAGTGTTATTGTTGCAACTATGCATTCTTCCCAACTCCCCACACCAATTCTACTCAAATTACCAAATAAAAGGGAGGAGAAAATCTCGGATAATAAAAATCCAGGAAATGGAAAAAACAAAAGTAAAAATTGGTTGCATTGCAGAGAGAAGTACCGGCCGCTTTCGTGTTGAGACTTCTTGACGGAGAGGCGAGACCAAGCGATGACCTTCCCGGAGGCAAGGTGCCTGATTTGGACGGGCTTCGCAACGACGCCAATGAGTTGCACTGAATTGCAAAGCTCTTTCTTCCATTCAATCTCCGCGGGCCGCGGATAAGGCTTCTCGTGAACCACGGCGTCGCTGATTGGACCGCCGCCCCGGCAGAAGCAGACTAATCTTATGTGCATCCTGCGAAGAGATAAGGTTTGGAAATTGAGGGACGGAGAAGGGATATGGGAAGCTGCAGCTAAAGGAGCGTTGAGTATGAGACTATGTTTTAGCACAAACACCGCTTGCTCCAACGCCATTATCACTCTTTGCACTTTGCTTAGGCAGCACCCAGCACTCCAGCAGCAGAGCACCCTTATGTTTTCGATAAATATCCCACTCCTAAAGCTGAATCCACTCATCTCTACCTATTATGCCGTTATGGGCTCGAGCTCGGTCAAATTCGAACTGAGCTCGAGCTCTAATGTCTTAGGCTCGTGGCTCGATGAGCCGCTCTGTTTATTTTTAATTGAAACGTGAATTTAAAATTAAACAGGTTAAATTCGAGTTTAAAATCGGACTGGAACTTGAGTTCGAGTATGAATTCGAGCTCAAATTCAAGCTCGAACTCGAGCTCAAGATCGAACTCGAACAATCGAGCTGCTCGAGCCGAACTCGAGTAGCTCGAAAATTGCCAAGCTCGAGCTCGAGCATCAATTTTCAAGCTTGATCGAACTCGAACTCGAGTCGAGCCTTCCTTAACGAGCTCGAGCTCAAGCCACCCTAGGTTCGAGCTTGGCTCGGCTCGTTTACACCCCTAGTGCAAACTAGATTAACCGAACCCTTTTAACAAAATTTTAAAAGCTTTAATCCTTAATGGAATCAAACTTTGTATTATTGAATTAATAGAATTGAAGTTTTTTTTTAAAGTTGATTGGTCGATTAGCCGATTAATCAAACTTTTTTAAGTAAGTTTTAAATCTTAAAAATAATACATATAATAATAAATCTAATTAAAATACTATATATAATAATAAATCTATAAGAAAATATACAAAACAATATCATAATAAGACTACAAATTTATAGAATTTTACATATTAGATTTAGGACAGTTAACGAACCGAACATAAACAATTTTTAAGTTAATGGAATCACCCAAAATGTAATACTATTCTATAAATTTATAAAAATATATTATATTTTAACTAAAAATATTATGGTGTGTTTGGTTCGCACATGAGAATTGAAATCGGTATGTGTATCAAATATTTAGTAAGTGTAATGGATTTTGATGAAAGTATTTTACATGTTTGGTAGTAAGGTGGAATGAGAATGATTATTAATAGTTGGAGAAGAAAGGAGGAAGAGAAATAAAACCCTTATTTAATAAGGGTATGAGTTTTTCAATTAATGGGTATTTCAAACCTATAGTAATATTCTAAAAACCTGCCAACCAAACAATAACAAATCACTTTGATACCCATACCTTATACCAATAGCTGTCAACCAAACACACTCTTACTGATGACTTGAAACCATCTTACATAATTTATTTTAGAGTAAATTGTCATTTTGGTCCACTGACTATAGGGCTCCTGTTAATTGCGGTCCACGACTTTCAAAAGTGTTAATTGAATACCTTAACTATTCGATTTTTATCAATTTTGGTCACTTCGGTCAAATTGGCGGTCAAATTTCTCCTAATCGGATCTGGTTTTGGTTAAATCAGACACAATTAAAAAGACGAATTTTCCCCTCAGATTAAGCATTAATTAGGTAGTTAAGTTTTTCCAGCGAAATTTGACCGCCAATTTGGCCGAAGTGACCAAAATTGATAAAAATTGAATAGTCAAGGTATTCAATTAACACTTTTTGAAAGTCGTGGACCGCAATTAACAGGAGTCCTATAGTCAGTGGACCAAAGTGACAATTTACTCTTTATTTTATTATATGCAACGGGTATTGGATCTTACTTCCTAGAGGAGAGCGATAAGGGCTTAAGGCCCAAATGAGTGTGTGGCGCATTTAGTGCGGTTTTCGGCCTTGTGGAAGCCACGAGATAGGATACGTATTCGTATTCGTAATAGTTAGATCCGGTGACCCGAATCAAAGAGCCACAGTGAGAGACCTTCTTATTTTCTCTTGGCCCCAACGAGTTCCATTTCTCACCGTTGAAGCAGCTCCTACCATCGCCGGAGAACCAAAATGCTAGCTCGCCTCGCCGGCCAACGCTTGGCGGAGATCCGCCAAGCCTTCCGTGGAATTCCCCAGGTCTCTCCCCCTTCTCTCACAACTTTCCTTGCATTTTTCGTTGCTCGTATTTTGCGATAGCTTGTGCTCAATCTATCTGTTTTATATAATACAATCTGATTTTTTAAAATTACTTTTTTTCAGGCTTCGCGATCGTTCTCAACTGCGCTCAATTATGTGAGTTTAAATTAGTGTTTTTGTTAAATGCTTTGATTTTGGATGTGAATTTAAGCGTTGATTGGATCCAAAATTGATTTTTTTTTTTCTTCTTAAATTTTGGTCTGCAGCACCTTGACGGCCCTGAAAACAATCCTGACTTGCCTTGGGAGTTTACGGAGGCAAACAAGAGAAAGGTGTTTAGTCTACTTGTTTGCTTTGGATTTGATTGATATATTATTATGTATTTCATCCTTTGTAATTGTACATTACAAAAACTGGCATCTTTTCTCGGTGTGTCTGAATTTTCCACCACCCCTGGATACAAAGTTATTAATATCACTCTAGTTTTTGGGCTTGGTATTCTTGAAAAAAAGTCTTGGGCATACTTTGTACTTTTGTGTGTGAGTGTGCACCCATTACTTTCTTCATTTTGGTTGAATTTAAATGATATTCTTGGATAACCATTCTATACATATTTGTTTGGTTTGATTCTGACCATATACTCTTATTCAGGCTAAGGAAATATTATCTCACTATCCATCAAACTATAAGCAATCTGCAGTCATTCCTTTGCTTGATCTTGCACAACAGCAACATGGGGGTTGGCTTCCTGTTTCAGCAATGAATGCGGTATTTAGACATGACTATTCTGAAATGTTCAGTTCTCAATTTTATTTTTAACTCTCCCTACTGCATTTTTGCATTGAAGATTTGTTTTGTTTTATGTGTGTGTGCACATGTGTGTGTGTATCTCTTCAAGGTGATTAGTACCAAAATTTCAAAGTATTCTCATGTTCTTATATTTCTTTGGATGTCTTAGGTGGCTAAGATTATTGAAGTTGCTCCCATTCGTGTATACGAGGTTGCAACCTTCTACTCCATGTTCAACCGATCAAAGGTGATTTGTTAGACCATGTGTTAGATTAGGGTATACATAGGTCATTTGTGTTCTTGCTACTTTGCCCTGACAGGTGAAATTCTTAATCTCTTTTCAGGTTGGCAAGTACCACCTTTTGGTTTGTGGCACAACACCTTGTATGATACGTGGTTCAAGAGAGATTGAAGAGGCATTGTTGAAACACCTTGGAGTTAAGCGCAATGGTATCTCTGTTGTGCCTTTTTTGTAAAAATGTGTCAAACAGCACCCCTCCCCAATTAATAAATGAACAAAATAAAGGTTGTGAAATTTTGATTTCCCAATGAAACATTTTGTGGTTTGCAGAAGTGACAAAAGATGGGTTATTCTCTGTTGGAGAGATGGAATGCATGGTGAGTCCCGTTTAATTAGTTGTTTAAGTTCATAACCTGTTTCTTTTAGGGGTCTCAAGCCCTGACCTGCTTGCTTGTTGTAGCAATAGAATTGACAGATGTTAATAGATGACAGGAACTATTTAGCCTCTTCTATCCTAAAGACATAAGTAGAATAGGCTGTGTACCATGCGGCTATGCCCATAACTTTGCAAAGGCAAAGAATTGTCTGAGTGTCTGTCAAGATGACAGAGATAGAAAAGCAAGATGTATAGACTGACAAGTTCTAGTTAAATCAACCTTACACCATCTTGTTGGAGATAGATGCATTAGTGTCATTACTCCCGGCTGCCTCCCTGGTCATAAGCTTATATTTTGGTGTTCTCCTGTTTATCCTATATCTTCACATATTCATCTTTTACATTTCAAATATTTCTTTCGGTTCTTATCTTGGAGGGGTGAGGTGGACATTATTTTATGTGGTTTTTAATTTGGTGTTTCAATCTACTTCACTCTCTCAAGTGGAAATCAAGGTATAAAAGTTCTTTTGCTCAAGTGATCAGTTGGTTGTTGCTTTCTTCTTCTTCTTTTATTTATTTATTTATTTTATTTTTTTAAATTATTTTATTTTATTTTATTTTTATTTTGCCTAGTGAATGTTGGGCTTGGTGTAATAGTTTGAGTGTTGCCCATCAGCTGTTGGAGAAAGTTGCAAACTTGGTCTAACTTTTCAGATATGAATCAAAAAAATATTGCAGAGAAATATTTATTAATATTATGTTTTTATTGGTACATGCAGAGTAATATTTATTAATGACAACTGATTTAAGTACCTAGCTATGACTTTTATAAGATACCCTAGTTTTTCTTCTGGGATTTTTGGCATCACAGAGTAGCTTTATATGCTAATTTTGTTAGAAAGAAGCTAGCTACCTTATGAGATTTTGCTTATCTTAAAGATTTAATGTCAAGGGATAACATGTATATTTTATTACCAAGCTTTGATTCATTACCTTGAAAGCTAGTATTATATCTATTACCCTGATCATTTGGATTGAAATTCTTGATTTCTTTGGTAGGGGTGCTGTGTAAATGCTCCAATGATTACAGTTGCTGACTACTCCAATGGGTCTGAAGGATATACTTACAACTATTATGTAAGTAAATCTTATTTTGTGATACTTAATGCATCCCAAGTCGTGTGACATGTTTTAAATTTTTTGTAGTGTCAATAAAATGTGAGACCTTCCTATTTTTTACTATAGTTTATTCTTAATCTTCATGCCAGTTTCAGAGTATTCATATAAATTGGAAGGGATTAATAGTTTTGATATCAAGTGGTCTTACATTTTTAGGACTCAAGCCGTAATTCTTTTTGGCCTTTGTTAACTGCAGGAAGATCTCAATCCTAAACGAGTTATAGAAATTGTGGAGGCATTTAGAAGAGGTGAAAAGCCACAGGTAAGACCTAAATATGGGTATTCCGAGCCTGCTGTTCATAAATGATATCATTGCTTTCTAAATAAGCATTCTTCTAATGTTTCAGCGTGGCACGCAAAACCCACAGCGTCAGAATTCTGGGCCAGAAGGAGGAAACACTACATTGTTAGGGGAGCCCAAGGCTCCACCGTGTCGGGATCTTGATGCCTGCTGATCAAAGTCGGTTTCTTTTTTCTGGTGTTTCTAAATTCTAATAAATGCTAAATAGGATGTTGTAGGGGCATCCATCCAATTGTGTGCTGTTGATTATCCAACGCAGCTGAAGAAAGAGATTATTTGATTGTTCCCATAATTTCCGTGCTGGTATGCACACATGCCCACTAAAATTTTCTTCATTGTTGAATTTATGGCTGTCTTGTTTAGCCACATAAGTCAGATTATGTGTACAACCTGTTGTGAAATAACTTGAAATGAGATGAGAACAGACTTTGCTTATATGATTTATGGAGAGGATAAAAAAAGAACTTGGGCACTGTTCACATCAAATACTTCACTTTGTTCATTTTGGAATAATGATTTTTCCATTCTCTTGTCCAAGTATCTTATAGTTGAAAACAAAGGTTTGTGTTGTTGGTATCTCTCACTCTACAATAATTCTGCTTGATATCGGAGAGTTTGAAGAGCCAAGCATGATTGATTCTGGGTGAAGAAGCCTCTGTTTGGTTGAGTTTATTTTAAAGATTATAGTTTATTTTAGCTTACATATAAGCTATAAATTCTGTTTAGTAAAACATGAGAAGTTTAAAATACTACGTAATAGTGCTAGCTAAGCTCGTAACTTTTTAACTTTTTCATTCTTTTTTTCTTTATTAATTTTAAAAAATGATACTTTCTACTCTTTATTAATAAAAGTTAGTATTTCCGTTTGTGCGTTGCACGGAATGAATTTGTTATAATATGTTAAGATTATTTAGATCGATCTACAATTATGTAAATTATAATATCAAATATTATATAGTGCAATTGAAGAATTGAGTTTGATCGATTATGTTTTCTGATGTTATCATTGCTTGAATTTGAGCAAATAATTGCCCAATTAATAGCCAATGTGTGTATATATGCATCGGGTGTTGAAACTTACATTTTATATATCAATGTTTATGATTTGTATTAAGGATTAATATTTGATGCACCGCCGATGTATAAATGCTATTAAGGATTAATATTTGATGCACCGATGTATAAATGCTATACACCGGCGGTGAAGGAAATGATGCCACATCATTAAAAAACAAAGTCAATATTAATCGGGTCTTTTTTTGCAAAATATTTAAGATTTGTATTTTATTAGGAAACTATTTTATTTCTAATTAACAAAATATATCTATTTTCCTAAACATATTTATTACTTAATTATTATATATTTAATTTCCTATATATTTTAAATTATTAGATACATTCTTATTCTTAATTGTTCCCAATTAGATACAGTATTATCCCCCCTCCCCCCTCACGCTCTAAAAAAAAATTAGATACAGTATTATTATTTGTTTATTAACAATATAATTAAATATTTTAGTAAATATAAATTGGATTATATATAATTATATTATAATCAAATATGTTTAGTAAAATATTTAATTATATTATTAATAAATCAACGATTATAATTAAAATCAATTGATAACTATAACCGACGAGACTATTTAGTGTAATATTTAATCATATTATGAATTTATTAATTATCAGTTGATTTTAATTAACAAGTGCCAAATAAATTGTGACCTAATAGAGTTGTAGAAATGTAAATCACATGACTCAATAACTCATTAGTTACGAGTGTCAATAAAATTTGTTACACCTACTTTTGCCCTATGAAGCATTAAAAATGAAGTGCAATAACGGATGCTTAAATAATACACCTTAGTTTCCATCTATCCTTTGTTGTGTAAACTGGAAATTTGTAGTTTAATATCAAAATTTTGGTATTCATAGTGTTTGGTTAGATGGCAAAAAACCATATGGAGACCATTTTGAGTTTTCTTGCTGAGATAAAAAGTGTGGTTTTCAGTTGGCAACTATGTGCGTCTTTTCTTTTTCATAAATATATATATATATATATATATATATATATATATATATATATATATATATATATTTTTGATAAAACTCAATCCTTGCGGTGAAATTCAAACCATCTCTCTTCTCCAAATAATCAATTCTCTAAAACCCGAACAAAAATCTCCGTTGATACTAGGGTTAGAGCATAGGAGTGGCCGCTCTACTAACTCAATCAATTATACTCTTTATTGCTCGTTGTCGCAATCTATTTCGTCTATTTGATTGCAGGTTTTTCTCAAACCTAATCTATTGTTTGCAGGTGATCGCAGGTTTTTCCGTTTGATATAATTGACAAGATTTTGAGACTCTTATTGATTGAAGAAGTTGCTAGAATAGCAACTTTGTCTACCTTTGGAGGAATATTTGTTTCAGTCTTACGCAGCTCAACTTTGATGCTAGGTTTTTAATTTTATTATCTAAATATATAATAAGAAAAATTATAGATGCATCGCACGAGTAATTTATTAGTAAACAATAAAAGTGTGGTTTTTAGTTGGCAACCATGCGTGTCTTTTTCTTTTTCTTAATTTTTTTTTTTTGATAAAACTCAATCCTTGCCGTAAAATTCAAACCCTCCATCTTCTCCAAATAATCAATTCTTTAAAACCCAACCAAAAATCTTTGTTGATTCTAGGGTTAGAGCATAGGAGTGGCCGCTCTACTAACTCAATCAATTACATTCTTTATTGCTTGTTGCCGCAATCTATTTCGTCTATTTGATTGCAGGATTTTCTCAAACCCAATCTATTGTTTGCTTGTGATTGCAGGTTTTTCCGTTTGATATAATTGACAAGGTTTTGAGACTCTTGTTGATTGAAGAAGTTGCTAGAATGGAAATTTTGTTTACCTTTTGGAGGAATATTTGGTTCAGTCTTACGCATCTCAACTTTGATGCTAGGCTTTTTATTTTATTATCTAAATATATAATAAAAAAATTATAGATGGATCGCACGTGCATCGCACGAGTAAGTAATCAGTAAACAATAAAAGTGTGATTTTCAGTTGGCAAACATGTGTGTCTTTTCATTTTCGTATTATTATTATTATTTTATATAAAACTTAATCCTTGTGGTCAAATTCAAATCCTCTCTCTTCTCCAAATAATCAATTCTTTAAAACCCGACCAAAAATCTCCGTTGATTCTAGGGTTAGAGCATAGGAGTGACCGCTCTACTAACTCAACCAATTATACTCTTTATTGCTCGTTGCCACAATCTATTTCGTCTATTTGATTGGTTTTTCTCAAACCTAATCTATTATTTGCTTCTGATTGCAGGTTTTTTTACGTTTGATATAATTGACAAGATTTTGAGACTCTTCTTGATTGAAGAAGTTGCTAGAATGGCAACTTTGTCTACCTTTGGAGAGATATTTGGTTCAGTCTTACGCAGCTCAACTTTGATGCTAGGTTTTTAATTTTATTATCTAAATATATAATAAAACAATTATATATGGATCGCACGTGCATCGCACGAGTAAGTTACTAGTAAACAATAAAAGTGTGGTTTTCAGTTGCCAACCATGTGTGTCTTTTCTTTTTCTTAAATATTTTTTTTTTTATAAAACTTAATCCTTGTGGAGTGAAATTCAAACCCTCTCTCTTCTCCAAATAATCAATTCTCTAAAACCCGTCCAAAAATCTCCGTTGATTCTAGGGTTAGAGCATAGGAGTGGCTGCTCTACTAACTCAATCAATTACACTCTTTATTGCTCGTTGCCGTAATCTATTTCGTCTATTTGATTGCAGGTTTTTCTCAAACCTAATCTATTGTTTGCTTGTGATTGCAGGTTTTTCCGTTTGATATAATATACAAGATTTTGAGACTCTTGTTGATTGAAGAAGTTTCTAGAATGGCAACTTTGTTTACCTTTTGGAGGAATATTTGGTTCAGTCTTTTGCATCTCAACTTTGATGCTAGGTTTTTTATTTTATTATCTAAATATATAATAAAAAAATTATAGATGGATAGCACATGCATCGCACGATTAAGTTATTTGTAAATAATAAAAGTGTGGTTTTCAGTTGGCAACCATGTGTGTCTTTTCTTTTTCTTAATTTTTTTTTTTGATAAAACTTAATCCTTGTGGTCAGATTCAAACCCTCTCTCTTCTCCAAATAATCAATTCTTTAAAACCCGACCAAAAATCTTTGTTGATTCTAGGGTTAGAGCATAGGAGTGGCCGCTCTACTAACCGAATCAATTATATTCTTTATTGCTTGTTGCCGCAATCTATTTCGTCTATTTGATTGCAGGTTTTTCTCAAACCAAATCTATTGTTTCCTTGTGATTGCAGGTTTTTCCGTATGATATAATTGACAAGATTTTGAGACTCTTGTTGATTGCAGAAGTTACTAGAATGGATTCTTTGTCTACCTTTGGAGGGATATTAGGTTCAGTCTTACTCAGCTCAACTTTGATGCTAGGTTTTTAATTTTATTATCTAAATATATAATAAAATAAATTATAGATGCATCGCACGTGCATTGCACGAGTAATTTATTAGTAAACAATAAAAGTGTGATTTTCAGTTGGCAACCTTGTGTGTCTCTTCTTTTTCTTAATTTTTTTTTTTTTGATAAACTTAATCCTTGTGGTCAAATTCAAACCGTCTCTCTTCTCCAAATAATCAATTCTTTAAAACCTGACCAAAAATCTTTGTTGATTCTAGGGTTAGATCATAGGAGTGGTCGCTCTACTAATTCAATCAATTACACTCTTTATTGCTCGTTGCCGCAATCTATTTCGTCTATTTGATTGCAGGTTTTCTCAAACGTAATCTATTGTTTGCTTGTGATTGCAGGATTTTTCGTTTGATATAATTGACAAGATTTTGAGACTCTTGTTGGTTTAAGAAGTTGCTAGAATGGATACTTTGTCTACCTTTGGAGGGATATTTGGTTAAGTCTTACGCAGCTCAACTTTGATGCTAGGTTTTTAATTTTATTATCTAAATATATAATAAAATAAATTATAGATGCATCGCACGTGCATCGCATGAGTAATTTATTAGTAAACAATAAAAGTGTGATTTTCAGTTGGTAACGTTGTGTGTCTCTTCTTTTTCTTAATTTTTATTTTTTTGATAAACTTAATCCTTGTGGTCAAATTCAAACCCTCTCTCTTCTCCAAATAATCAATTCTTTAAAACCCGACCAAAAATCTTTGTTGATTCTAGGGTTAGATCATAGGAGTGACCGCTCTACTAACCGAATCAATTATATTCTTTATTGCTAGTTGCCGCAATCTATTTCGTCTATTTGATTGCAGGTTTTTTCTTAAACCTAATCTATTGTTTGCTTGTGATTGTTGGTTTTTCTGTTTGATATAATTGACAAGATTTTGAGACTCTTGTTGATTGAAGAAGTTGCTAGAATGGCAACTTTGTCTACCTTTGGAGGGATATTAGGTTCAGTCTTACACAACTCAACTTTGATGCTAGGTTTTTAATTTTATTATCTAAGTATATAATAAAATAAATTATAGATGCATCGCACGTGCATCGCACGAGTAATTTATTAGTAAACAATAAAAGTGTGATTTTCAGTTGGCAACCATGTGTGTCTCTTCTTTTTCTTAATTTTTTTTGTTGATAAAACTTAATCCTTGTGGTCAAATTCAAACCCTCTCTCTTCTCCAAATAATCAATTCTTTAAAACCCGACCAAAAATCTTTGTTGATTCTAGGGTTAGATCTTAGGAGTGGCCGCTCTACTAATTCAATCTATTACACTCTTTATTGCTCGTTGCCGCAATCTATTTCGTCTATTTGATTGCAGGTTTTTCTCAAACCTAATCTATTGTTTGCTTGTGATTGCAGGTTTTTCGGTTTGATATAATTGACAAGATTTTGAGACTCTTGTTAATTGAAGAAGTTGCTAGAATGGCAACTTTGTCTACCTTTGGAGGGATATTAGGTTCAGTCTTACGCATCTCAACTTTGATGCTAGGTTTTTAATTTTATTATCTAAATATATAATAAAAAAATTATAGATGCATCGCACGTGCATCTGATAAAACTCAATCCTTGCCGTAAAATTCAATCCCTCCATCTTC
>CP025650.1:17763580-17777510 GCA_003576665.1 Ipomoea trifida
TACAATTATGTAAATTATAATATCAAATATTATATAGTGCAATTGAAGAATTGAGTTTGATCGATTATGTTTTCTGATGTTATCATTGCTTGAATTTGAGCAAATAATTGCCCAATTAATAGCCAATGTGTGTATATATGCATCGGGTGTTGAAACTTATATTTTATATATCAATGTTTATGATTTGTATTAAGGATTAATATTTGATGCACCGCCTATATTAATCGGGTCTTTTTTAGCAAAATATTTAAGATTTGTATTTTATTAGGAAACTATTTTATTTCTAATTAACAAAATATATCTATTTTCCTAAACATATTTATTACTTAATTATTATATATTTAATTTCCTATATATTTTAAATTATTAGATACATTCTTATTCTTAATTGTTCCCAATTAGATACAGTATTATCCGCCAAAGGCCTTGTGGTCAAGCGGCATCCGATGTACACTCCCATGTGGAAGGGAGTGGGTTCGAGCCTCATTGGAGGCATCTGTTGACTCTTTGTGCTTCAGTAGGTTGAGAAAGTAGTTATGAACAGATACTACATTTGTAACCGAGTCAGTAGAACTCAAAAAAGATACAGTAAATATAAATTGGATTATATATAATTATAGAGTTAATACCACAAATAGTCCTCTGACTATTGGGGTACTACTCCTTTTAGTCCTCGACTTTCAGTTCGACCACAAATGGTCCTCTGACTTTCATTTTTGACTACAAATAGTCCTTTGTTAAAATATCTGTTAAATAGGTGTTAAATTTAGGGGTATTATCGTCAAATTAATATATATAATGGTCATAAAATAAAAATGTTTAGAATTTTCACCAACAAGCATCATTGAAACAATTAACAAATATAAATACTCCTAAATAAAAAGACAATACACCTTATTCTCGTAATTATGCGTACAAAATGAAGATTTAATATTAGAGCTATCTGTTTTAATTTAACCAACAGATTAAAATAGAAGAATTTTTTTTTTAAAAAAAAACCTTGCTTCCACCATTTTCATGGTTGTTCATACGTGGCCGATTAATAGTTTTCACTTTTCATTAATCGATCAAACATTTTATTTGGGACATAACTGAAGGTTGCCACCGTTGAACTACTATAATTAATCAAGTACAAATTGCGAACATTAATCATGGATTTTTATTTAATTTGTTCATTTATATAAGTTATCACGTCCATTTTGTTTTTATATTTATTAACTTAATGTTTATTAATGTTTGAAATTAATTATGTTGTCATATAATTCTAAAAAAGAAGTAATCATAATAATATTAATCAATTTGACGATATTACCCTTAGATTTAACACCCATTTAACAAAAATTTTAACAGAGGACTATTTGTGGTCAAAAATGAAAGTCAGAGGACCATTTGTGGTCGAATTGAAAGTCGAGGACTAAAATGAGTACTACCCCAATAGTCAGAGGACCATTTGTGGTATTAACTCTATAATTATATTATAATCAAATATGTTTAGTAAAATATTTAATTATATTATTAATAAATCAACGATTATAATTAAAATCAATTGATAACTATAACCGACGAGACTATTTACTGTAATATTTAATCATATTATGAATTTATTAATTATCAGTTGATTTTAATTAACAAGTGCCAAATAAATTATGACCTAATAGAGTTGTAGAAATGTAAATCACATTGACTCAATAACTCATTAGTTACGAGTGTCAATAAAATTTGTTACACCTACTTTTGCCCTATGAAGCATTAAAAATGAAGTGCAATAACGGATGCTTAAATAATACACCTTAGTTTCCATCTATCCTTTGTTGTGTAAACTGGAAATTTGTAGTTTAATAACAAAATTTTGGTATTCATAGTGTTTGGTTAGATGGCGAAAAACCATATGGAGCCCATTTTGAGTTTTCTTGCTGAGATAAAAAGTGTGGTTTTCAGTTGGCAAGTATGTGCGTCTTTTCTTTTTCTTAATTTTCTTTTTTTTTTTTTTGGATAAAACTCAATCCTTGCGGTGAAATTCAAACCATATCTCTTCTCCAAATAATCAATTCTCTAAAACCCGACCAAAAATCTCCGTTGATACTAGGGTTAGAGCATATGAGTGGCCGCTCTACTAACCGAATAAATTATATTCTTTATTGCTCGTTGCCGCAATCTATTTCGTCTATTTGATTGCAGGTTTTTCTCAAACCTAATCTATTGTTTGCTTGTGATTGCAGGTTTTTCCGTTTGATATAATTGACAAGATTTTGAGACTCTTGTTGATTGAAGAAGTTGCTAGAATGGAAACTTTGTCTACCTTTTGGAGGAATATTTGGTTCAGTCTTCCGCATCTTAACTTTGATGCTAGGTTTTTTATTTTATTATCTAAATATATAATAAAAAAATTATAGATGGATCACATCGCACGATTAAGTTATTTGTAAATAATAAAAGTGTGGTTTTCAGTTGGCAACCATGTGTGTCTTTTCTTTTTCTTAAAATTTTTTTTTTTTTAATAAAACTCAATCCTTGCGGTCAAATTCAAATCCTCTCACTTCTCCAAATAATCAATTCTATAAAACCCGACCAAAAATCTCCGTTGATTCTAGGGTTAGAGCATAGGAGTGGCCGCTCTACTAACCGAATCAATTATATTCTTTATTGCTTGTTGCCGAAATCTATTTCGTCTATTTGATTGCAGGTTTTTCTCAAACCCAATCTATTGTTTGCTTGTGATTGCTGGTTTTTCCGTTTGATATAATTGACAAGATTTTGAGACTCTTGTTGATTGAAGAAGTTGCTAGAATGAAAATTTTGTTTACCTTTTGGAGGAATATTTGGTTCAGTCTTACGCATCTCAACTTTGATGCTAGGTTTTTTATTCTATTATCTAAATATATAATAAAAAAATTATAGATGGATCGCACGTACATCACACGAGTAAGTAATTAGTAAACAATAAAAGTGTGGTTTTCAGTTGGCAACCATGTGTGTCTTTTCTTTTTCTTAAATATTTTTTTTTTTTATAAAACTCAATCCTTGCGTTCAAATTCAAACCCTCTTTCTTCTCAAAATAATCAATTCTCTAAAACCCGACAAAAAATCTCCGTTGATTCTAGGGTTAGAGCATAGGAGTGGCCGCTCTACTAACTCAATCAATTATACTATTTATTGCTCGTTACCGCAATTATTTCACCTATTTGATTGCAGGTTTTTTGCAAACCTAATCTACTGTTTGCTTGTGATTGCAGGTTTTTCCGTGTGATATAACTGACAAGATTTTGAGACTCTTGTTGATTGAAGAAGTTGCTAGAATGACAACTTTGTCTACCTTTGGAAGGATATTTGGTTCAGTATTACGCAGCTCAACTTTGATGCTAGGTTTTTAATTTTATTATCTAAATATATAATGAAAAAATTATATATGGATCGCACGTGCATCGCACGATTAAGTTATTTGTAAATAATAAAAGTGTGGTTTTCAGTTGGCAACCATGTGTGTCTTTTTTTTTTTCTTAAATATTTTTTTTTTTGTGATAAAACTCAATCCTTGCGGTGAAATTCAAACCCTCTCTCTTCTCCAAATAATCAATTCTCTAAAACCCGACCAAAAATCTCCGTTGATTCTAGGGTTAGAGCATAGGAGTAGCCGATCTACTAACTCAATCAATTACACTCTTTATTGCTCGTTGCCGCAATCTATTTCGTCTATTTGATTGCAGGTTTTTCTCAAACCTAATCTATTGTTTGCTTGTGATTGCAGGTTTTTCAGTTTGATATAATAGACAAGATTTTGGGACTCTTGTTGATTGAAAAAGTTGCTAGAATGGCAACTTTGTCTACCTTTGGAGGGATATTAGGTTCAGTCTTATGCAGCTCAACTTTGATGCTAGGTTTTTAATTTTATTATCTAAATATATAATAAAAAAAATTATAGATGCGTCGCACGTGCATCGCACGAGTAATTTATTTGTAAACAATAAAAGTGTGATTTTCAGTTGGCAACCATGTGTGTCTTTTCTTTTTCTTTTTCTTTTTTTTTTTTTTTTGATAAAACTTAATCCTTGTGGTCAAATTCAAACCCTCTCTCTTCTCCAAATAATCAATTCTTTAAAACCCGACCAAAAATCTTTGTTGATTCTAGGGTTAGAGCATAGGAGTGGCCGCTCTACTAACCGAATCAGTTATATTCTTTATTGCTTGTTACCGCAATTTATTTCGTCTATTTGATTGCAGTTTTTTCTCAAACCCAATCTATTGTTTGCTTGTGATTGTAGGTTTTTCCGTTTGATATAATTGACAAGATTTTGAGACTCTTGTTGATTGAAATGGAAACTTTGTCTACCTTTTGGAGGAATATTTGGTTCAGTCTTACGCATCTCAACTTTGATGCTAGGTTTTATATTTTATTATCTAAATATATAATAAAAATTTATAGATGGATCGCACGTGCATCGCACGAGTAACTAATTAGTAAACAACAAAAGTGTGGTTTTCAGTTGGCAACCATGTGTGTCTTTTCTTTTTCTTAACTATATATATATTTTTTATAAAACTCAATCCTTGCGGTCAAATTCAAACCCTCTCTCTTCTCCAAATAATAAATTCTCTAAAACCCGACAAAAAAATCTCCGTTGATTCTAGGGTTAGAGCATAGGAGTGGCCGCTATACTAACTCAATCAATTATACTATTTATTGCTCGTTACTGCAATCTATTTCACCTATTTGATTGCAGGTTTTTCTCAAACCTAATCTATTGTTTGCTTGTGATTGCAGGTTTTTCCGAGTGATATAACTGACAAGATTTTGAGACTCTTGTTGATTGAAGATGTTGCTAGAATGGCAACTTTGTCTACCTTTGGAAGGATATTTGGTTCAGTATAACTAAGCTTAACCTTGATGCTAGGTTTTTAATTTTATTATCTAAATATATAACAAAAAAAATTATATATGGATCGCACGTGCATCGCACGAGTAAGTTATTAGTAAACAATAAAAGTGTGGTTTTCAGTTGGCAACCATGTGTGTCTTTTCTTTTTCTTAAATATTTTTTTTTTTGATAAAACTCAATCCTTGCGGTGAAATTCAAACCATCTCTCTTCTCCAAATAATCAATTCTCTAAAACCCGACCAAAAATCTCCGTTGATTCTAGGGTTAGTTAGAGCATACGAGTTGCCGATCTACTAACTCAATCAATTACACTCTTTATTGCTCGTTGCCGGAATCTATTTTGTCTATTTGATTGCAGGTTTTTCTCAAACCTAATCTATTGTTTGCTTGAGATTGCAGGTTTTTCCGTTCGATATAATTGACAAGATTTTCAGACTCTTGGTGATTGAAGAAGTTGCTAGAATGGCAACTTTGTCTACCTTTGGAAGGATATTTGGTTCAGTCTTACCCAGCTCAACTTTGATTCTAGGTTTTTAATTTTATTATCTAAATATATAATAAAAAATTATATATGAATCGGACGTGCATCGCACGAGTAAGTTATTAGTAAACAATAAAAGTGTGGTTTTCAGTTGCTAATCATGTGTGTCTTTTCTTTTTCTTAAATATTTTTTTTTTGATAAAACTCAATCCTTGCGGTGAAATTCAAACTCTCTCTCTTCTCCAAATAATCAATTTCTCTAAACCCGACCAAAAATCTCCGTTGATTCTAGGGTTAGAGCATAGGAGTGGCCGCTCTACTAACTCAATCAATTACACTCTTTATTGCTCGTTGTTGCAATCTATTTCGTCTATTTGATTGCAGGTTTTTCTCAAACCTAATCTATTGTTTGCTTGTGATTGCAGGTTTTTCCGTTTGATATAATTGACAAGATTTTGAGACTCTTGTTGATTGAAGAAGTTGCTAGAATGGAAACTTTGTCTGCCTTTTGGAGGAATATTTGGTTCAGTCTTCCGCATCTTAACTTATATGCTAGGTTTTTTATTTTATTATCTAAATATATAATAAAAAATTATAGATGGATCACATCGCACGATTAAGTTATTTGTAAATAATAAAAGTGTGGTTTTCAGTTGGCAACCATGTGTGTCTTTTCTTTTTCTTAAATATTTTTTTTTTATAAAACTCAATCCTTGAGGTCAAATTCAAATCCTCTCACTTCTCCAAATAATCAATTCTATAAAACCCGACCAAAAATCTCCATTGATTCTAGGGTTAGAGCATAGGAGTGGCCGCTCTACTAACCGAATCAATTATATTCTTTATTGCTTGTTGCCGCAATCTATTTCGTCTATTTGATTGCAGGTTTTTCTCAAACCCAATCTATTGTTTGCTTGTGATTGCTGGTTTTTCCGTTTGATATAATTGACAAGATTTTGAGACTCTTGTTGATTGAAGAAGTTGCTAGAATGGAAATTTTGTTTATCCTTTGGAGGAATATTTGGTTTCGTCTTACGCATCTCAACTTTGATGCTAGGTTTTTTATTCTATTATCTAAATATATAATAAAAAAATTATAGATGGATCGCACGTGCATCGCACGAGTAAGTAATTAGTAAACAATAAAAGTGTGGTTTTCAGTTGGCAACCATGTGTGTCTTTTCTTTTTCTTAAATATTTTTTTTTTGATAAAACTCAATCCTTGCGGTGAAGTTCAAACCCTCTCACTTCTCCAAATAATCAATTCACTAAAACCCGACCAAAAATCTCCGTTGATTCTAGGGTTAGAGCATAGGAGTGGCCGCTCTACTAACTCAATCAATTATACTATTTATTGCTCGTTAAAGCAATCTATTTCACCTATTTGATTGCAGGTTTTTCGCAAACCTAATCTACTGTTTGCTTGTGATTGCTGGTTTTTCCGTGTGATATAACTGACAAGATTTTGAGACTCTTGTTGATTGAAGAAGTTGCTAGAATGACAATTTGTCTACCTTTGGAAGGATATTTGGTTCAGTATTACGCAGCTCAACTTTGATGCTAGGTTTTTAATTTTATTATCTAAATATATAATAAAAAAATTATATATGGATCGCACGTGCATCGCACGAGTAAGTTATTAGTAAACAATAAAAGTGTGGTTTTTAGTTGGCAATCATGTGTGTCTTTTTTTTTTTCTTAAATATTTTTTTTTGTGATAAAACTCAATCCTTGCGGTGAAATTCAAACCCTCTCTCTTCTCCAAATAATCAATTCTTTAAAACCTGACCAAAAATATCCGTTGATTCTAGGGTTAGAGCATAGGAGTAGCCGATCTACTAACTCAATCAATTACACTCTTTATTGCTCGTTACCGCAATCTATTTCGTCTATTTAATTGCAGGTTTTTTCTCAAACCTAATCTATTGTTTGCTTGTGATTAAAGGTTTTTCCGTTTGATATAATAGACAAGATTTTGAGACTCTTGTTGATTGAAGAAGTTGCTAGAATGGCAACTTTGTCTACCTTTGGAGGGATATTAGGTTCAGTCTTATGCAGCTCAACTTTGATGCTAGGTTTTTAATTTTATTATCTAAATATATAATAAAAAAAATTATAGATGCGCCGCACGTGCATCGCACGAGTAATTTATTTGTAAACAATAAAAGTGTGATTTTCAGTTGGCAACCATGTGTGTCTTTTCTTTTTTTTTTTTTTTTTTTTTTTTTTTGATAAAACTTAATCCTTGGGTCAAATTCAAACCCTCTCTCTTCTCCAAATAATCAATTCTCTAAAACCCGACCAAAAATCTCGTTGATTCTAGGGTTAGAGCATAGGAGTGGCCGCTCTACTAACTCAATCAATTATACTTTTATTGCTCGTTGCCGCAATCTATTTCGTCTATTTGATTGCAGGTTTTTCTCAAACCTAATCTATTGTTTGCTTGTGATTGCAGGTTTTTCCGTTTGATATAATTGACAAGATTTTGAGACTCTTGTTGATTGAAGAAGTTGCTAGAATGGCAACTTTGTCTACCTTTGGAGGATATTTGGTTCAGTCTTACGCAGCTCAACTTTGATGCTAGGTTTTTAATTTTATTATCTAAATATATAATAAAAAAATTATAGATGATCGCACGTGCATCCACGAGTAATTATTGTAAACAATAAAAGTGTGTTTTCAGTTGGCAACCATGTGTGTCTTTTCTTTTTCTTAATTTTTTTTTTGATAAAACTTAATCCTTGTGGTCAAATTCAAACCCTCTCTCTTCTCCAAATAATCAATTCTTTAAAACCCGACCAAAAATCTCCGTTGATTCTAGGGTTAGAGCATAGGAGTGGCCGCTCTACTAACTCAATCAATTATACTCTTTATTGCTCGTTGCCGCAATCTATTTCGTCTATTTGATTGCAGGTTTTTCTCAAACCTAATCTATTGTTTGCTTGTGATTGCAGGTTTTTCCGTTTGATATAATTGACAAGATTTTGAGACTCTTGTTGATTGAAGAAGTTGCTAGAATGGCAACTTTGTCTACCTTTGGAGGATATTTGGTTCAGTCTTACGCAGCTCAACTTTGATGCTAGGTTTTTAATTTTATTATCTAAATATATAATAAAAAAATTATAGATGATCGCACGTGCATCGCACGAGTAATTTATTAGTAAACAATAAAAGTGTGGTTTTCAGTTGGCAACCATGTGTGTCTTTTCTTTTTCTTAATTTTTTTTTGATAAAACTAATCCTTGGGTCAAATTCAAACCCTCTCTCTTCTCCAAATAATCAATTCTTAAAACCCGACCAAAAATCTCCGTTGATTCTAGGGTTAGAGCATAGGAGTGGCCGCTCTACTAACTCAATCAATTATACTTTATTGCTCGTTGCCGCAATCTATTTCGTCTATTTGATTGCAGGTTTTTCTCAAACCTAATCTATTGTTTGCTTGTGATTGCAGGTTTTTCCGTTTGATATAATTGACAAGATTTTGAGACTCTTGTTGATTGAAGAAGTTGCTAGAATGGCAATTTGTCTACCTTTGGAGGATATTTGGTTCAGTCTTACGCAGCTCAACTTTGATGCTAGGTTTTTAATTTTATTATCTAAATATATAATAAAAAAATTATAATGATCGCACGTGCATCGCACGAGTAAGTTATTAGTAAACAATAAAAGTGTGTTTTCAGTTGGCAACCATGTGTGTCTTTTCTTTTTCTTAATTTTTTTTTTTGATAAAACTAATCCTTGGGTCAAATTCAAACCCTCTCTCTTCTCCAAATAATCAATTCTTAAAACCCGACCAAAAATCTCCGTTGATTCTAGGGTTAGAGCATAGGAGTGGCCGCTCTACTAACTCAATCAATTATACTCTTTATTGCTCGTTGCCGCAATCTATTTCGTCTATTTGATTGCAGGTTTTTCTCAAACCTAATCTATTGTTTGCTTTGATTGCAGGTTTTTCCGTTTGATATAATTGACAAGATTTTGAGACTCTTGTTGATTGAAGAAGTTGCTAGAATGGCAACTTTGTCTACCTTTGGAGGATATTTGGTTCAGTCTTACGCAGCTCAACTTTGATGCTAGGTTTTTAATTTTATTATCTAAATATATAATAAAAAAATTATAGATGGATCGCACGTGCATCGCACGAGTAAGTTATTAGTAAACAATAAAAGTGTGGTTTTCAGTTGGCAACCATGTGTGTCTTTTCTTTTTCTTAAATATTTTTTTTGATAAAACTCAATCCTTGCGGTGAAATTCAAACCCTCTCTCTTCTCCAAATAATCAATTCTCTAAAACCCGACAAAAATCTCCGTTGATTCTAGGGTTAGAGCATAGGAGTGGCCGCTCTACTAACTCAATCAATTATACTCTTTATTGCTCGTTGCCGCAATCTATTTCGTCTATTTGATTGCAGGTTTTTCTCAAACCTAATCTATTGTTTGCTTGTGATTGCAGGTTTTTCCGTTTGATATAATTGACAAGATTTTGAGACTCTTGTTGATTGAAGAAGTTGCTAGAATGGCAACTTTGTCTACCTTTGGAGGATATTGGTTCAGTCTTACGCAGCTCAACTTTGATGCTAGGTTTTTAATTTTATTATCTAAATATATAATAAAAAAATTATAGATGATCGCACGTGCATCGCACGAGTAATTTATTAGTAAACAATAAAAGTGTGTTTTCAGTTGGCAACCATGTGTGTCTTTTCTTTTTCTTAATTTTTTTTTTGATAAAACTTAATCCTTGTGGTCAAATTCAAACCCTCTCTCTTCTCCAAATAATCAATTCTTTAAAACCCGACCAAAAATCTCCGTTGATTCTAGGGTTAGAGCATAGGAGTGGCCGCTCTACTAACTCAATCAATTATACTCTTTATTGCTCGTTGCCGCAATCTATTTCGTCTATTTGATTGCAGGTTTTTCTCAAACCTAATCTATTGTTTGCTTGTGATTGCAGGTTTTTCCGTTTGATATAATTGACAAGATTTTGAGACTCTTGTTGATTGAAGAAGTTGCTAGAATGGCAACTTTGTCTACCTTTGGAGGATATTGGTTCAGTCTTACGCAGCTCAACTTTGATGCTAGGTTTTTAATTTTATTATCTAAATATATAATAAAAAAATTATAGATGGATCGCACGTGCATCGCACGAGTAAGTTATTAGTAAACAATAAAAGTGTGGTTTTCAGTTGGCAACCATGTGTGTCTTTTCTTTTCTTAATTTTTTTTTTATAAAACTCAATCCTTGCGTCAAATTCAAACCTCTCTCTTCTCCAAATAATCAATTCTTAAAACCCGACCAAAAATCTCCGTTGATTCTAGGGTTAGAGCATAGGAGTGGCCGCTCTACTAACCAATCAATTATACTCTTTATTGCTCGTTGCCGCAATCTATTTCGTCTATTTGATTGCAGGTTTTTCTCAAACCTAATCTATTGTTTGCTTGTGATTGCAGGTTTTTCCGTTTGATATAATTGACAAGATTTTGAGACTCTTGTTGATTGAAGAAGTTGCTAGAATGGAACTTTGTCTACCTTTGGAGGATATTGGTTCAGTCTTACGCATCTCAACTTTGATGCTAGGTTTTTAATTTTATTATCTAAATATATAATAAAAAAATTATAGATGATCGCACGTGCATCGCACGAGTAATTATTAGTAAACAATAAAAGTGTGTTTTCAGTTGGCAACCATGTGTGTCTTTTCTTTTTCTTAATTTTTTTTTTTGATAAAACTTAATCCTTGTGGTCAAATTCAAACCTCTCTCTTCTCCAAATAATCAATTCTTTAAAACCCGACCAAAAATCTCCGTTGATTCTAGGGTTAGAGCATAGGAGTGGCCGCTCTACTAACTCAATCAATTATACTTTATTGCTCGTTGCCGCAATCTATTTCGTCTATTTGATTGCAGGTTTTTCTCAAACCTAATCTATTGTTTGCTTTGATTGCAGGTTTTTCCGTTTGATATAATTGACAAGATTTTGAGACTCTTGTTGATTGAAGAAGTTGCTAGAATGGCAACTTTGTCTACCTTTGGAGGATATTTGGTTCAGTCTTACCCAGCTCAACTTTGATGCTAGGTTTTTAATTTTATTATCTAAATATATAATAAAAAAATTATATATGGATCGCACGTGCATCGCACGAGTAAGTTATTAGTAAACAATAAAAGTGTGGTTTTCAGTTGGCAACCATGTGTGTCTTTTCTTTTCTTAAATTTTTTTTTTTGATAAAACTCAATCCTTGCGGTAAATTCAAACTCTCTCTCTCTCCAAATAATCAATTCTCTAAAACCCGACCAAAAATCTCCGTTGATTCTAGGGTTAGAGCATAGGAGTGGCCGCTCTACTAACTCAATCAATTACACTCTTTATTGCTCGTTGCCGCAATCTATTTCGTCTATTTGATTGCAGGTTTTTCTCAAACCTAATCTATTGTTTGCTTGTGATTGCAGGTTTTTCCGTTTGATATAATTGACAAGATTTTGAGACTCTTGTTGATTGAAGAAGTTGCTAGAATGGCAACTTTGTCTACCTTTGGAGGATATTGGTTCAGTCTTACGCAGCTCAACTTTGATGCTAGGTTTTTAATTTTATTATCTAAATATATAATAAAAAAATTATAGATGATCGCACGTGCATCGCACGAGTAATTTATTGTAAACAATAAAAGTGTGATTTTCAGTTGGCAACCATGTGTGTCTTTTCTTTTTCTTAATTTTTTTTTTTGATAAAACTTAATCCTTGGGTCAAATTCAAACCCTCTCTCTTCTCCAAATAATCAATTCTTTAAAACCCGACCAAAAATCTCCGTTGATTCTAGGGTTAGAGCATAGGAGTGGCCGCTCTACTAACTCAATCAATTATACTTTTATTGCTCGTTGCCGCAATCTATTTCGTCTATTTGATTGCAGGTTTTTCTCAAACCAATCTATTGTTTGCTTGTGATTGCAGGTTTTTCCGTTTGATATAATTGACAAGATTTTGAGACTCTTGTTGATTGAAGAAGTTGCTAGAATGGCAACTTTGTCTACCTTTGGAGGATATTTGGTTCAGTCTTACGCATCTCAACTTTGATGCTAGGTTTTTAATTTTATTATCTAAATATATAATAAAAAAATTATAGATGGATCGCACGTGCATCGCACGAGTAAGTATTAGTAAACAATAAAAGTGTGGTTTTCAGTTGGCAACCATGTGTGTCTTTTCTTTTTCTTAATTTTTTTTTTGATAAAACTCAATCCTTGCGGTCAAATTCAAACCCCTCTCTTCTCCAAATAATCAATTCTTAAAACCCGACCAAAAATCTCCGTTGATTCTAGGTTAGAGCATAGGAGTGGCCGCTCTACTAACTCAATCAATTATACTTTATTGCTCGTTGCCCAATCTATTTCGTCTATTTGATTGCAGGTTTTTCTCAAACCTAATCTTTGTTTGCTTGTGATTGCAGGTTTTTCCGTTTGATATAATTGACAAGATTTTGAGACTCTTGTTGATTGAAGAAGTTGCTAGAATGGCAACTTTGTCTACCTTTGGAGGATATTTGGTTCAGTCTTACGCAGCTCAACTTTGATGCTAGGTTTTTAATTTTATTATCTAAATATATAATAAAAAAATTATAGATGATCGCACGTGCATCGCACGAGTAATTTATTAGTAAACAATAAAAGTGTGGTTTTCAGTTGGCAACCATGTGTGTCTTTTCTTTTTCTTAATTTTTTTTTTTGATAAAACTAATCCTTGGTAAATTCAAACCCTCTCTCTTCTCCAAATAATCAATTCTTTAAAACCCGACCAAAAATCTGTTGATTCTAGGGTTAGAGCATAGGAGTGGCCGCTCTACTAACCAATCAATTATACTCTTTATTGCTGTTCCCAATCTATTTCGTCTATTTGATTGCAGGTTTTTCTCAAACCTAATCTATTGTTTGCTTGTGATTGCAGGTTTTTCCGTTTGATATAATTGACAAGATTTTGAGACTCTTGTTGATTGAAGAAGTTGCTAGAATGGCAACTTTGTCTACCTTTGGAGGATATTGGTTCAGTCTTACGCAGCTCAACTTTGATGCTAGGTTTTTAATTTTATTATCTAAATATATAATAAAAAAATTATAGATGCATCGCACGTGATCGCACGAGTAATTTATTGTAAACAATAAAAGTGTGTTTTCAGTTGGCAACCATGTGTGTCTTTTCTTTTTCTTAATTTTTTTTTGATAAAACTTAATCCTTGTGGTCAAATTCAAACCCTCTCTCTTCTCCAAATAATCAATTCTTAAAACCCGACCAAAAATCTCCGTTGATTCTAGGGTTAGAGCATAGGAGTGGCCGCTCTACTAACTAATCAATTATACTCTTTATTGCTCGTTGCCGCAATCTATTTCGTCTATTTGATTGCAGGTTTTTCCAAACCTAATCTTGTTTGCTTTGATTGCAGGTTTTTCCGTTTGATATAATTGACAAGATTTTGAGACTCTTGTTGATTGAAGAAGTTGCTAGAATGGCAACTTTGTCTACCTTTGGAGGATATTTGGTTCAGTCTTACCAGCTCAACTTTGATGCTAGGTTTTTAATTTATTAT